>JASGXE010009057.1:0-15719 GCA_030068105.1 Sinentomon sp. SZTP_YWyxl
TTCTTGGCCTCAACTTCTTGGGTTACTGGTTTGGGTATGGGTGGGTGCTGATTTTGTCAGTTTATCGCGCATACAGCCGTCCTGTTGCGTTCCGAAGTGATCCTGTCCGTTTGCGCCTTTTTCACTGCAGACGGGAGTTGTTTCCATCGCCGAACCTGCTGGCTTGAGAACATTGCCGTGAGCTTTTTGCCACTGCCCGCGGGTGGGTTAGGTGGATTAATGGTTGTTTTTAAGTTTGACCGTATCTACAGCGCAGAAAAACAAAAGAGCAGGTGATTGCAAAGCTGAGCCAGCGGTTCACGTCGAAAACAACTGCCGTGTGCGGGTCGGGACAAAGTTCGAAAATCTTTAAAATCGAAAGGCGCAAATGTCGCAAAATCTTCAATAAATCCAAGAAAAACTGACCAAATCTGACCTTACCTAACCTAGCCAAAACACAAATTATCAGAAAAACAATAAATCCGCCTCCGCCGACTCCGCCGCCTCCACCGTCTCAGCCGCCTCATTTGTTCATATAGGAGGTGGCGGGAAAAGGAACCGAGGTGGTGGGTCGAAAAAATGAGGCGGCGGAAGCGTTTGTTCAAAAAGGGTGGTGGGGGAAAAGGGGTAGCAGTTCCAAAGACAGGCGACATGTGGATTCGGCAATTTCGCGGACGTGTACTATTCCTCATTCGCATTTAAAGCTAACAAAACCTGACCTAACCTCTCCGCACATTGCCAAAGAAGATTGGGTTCGGATAGGCTGGGCTGGGTTAGCAAAGGGCGGGGAGAGGTAAGGTCAGGTTTGGTTAGCTTTAATTGCGAATGAAGAATAGCACACGGCCGCGAAATTGCCGATTGCACATGTAGACAGGTCTTTGGAACTGTTACCGGAAAAGGATCCGAGGCGGTGGGTCGGAAAAATGAGGCGGCGGAAGCGGCGTGTGCGGGGGAGGCGGCGGTTGGCAGGCATTCCGCACTGTTACCGGACATTGCGGCGACCCAGATGGGGGTCTGGGGGCGGATCCTGCCGGTAGTCGAGGTCTGGATTGGAGCCCAGCGGGGTTCCAAGGGGCACAGCCCCTGGTAGGGGGTCTGCGGGAGGCGGAGCCCCACGCAGAAGCTGAAGGAAGATTTGAATGTGAATTTTAATTGCCATACACTGCTGTTAATTTTTGTCATTTGATCGTGCGAAGAAGAGGGGCTTTGGCAGGGCAAAGAGACACGGAAACAAAAAAATTATGACAAAAATGACAAATAATGACAAATGAAATGACAGAATTGCCATTTTGCATTTTTTCTTGACACCATTAGTGTGAATTTTGGAATTGCTTTCTTCGTCCCATCAACACAAAGCGACGAACACACGCGTTGAAACATGCTCCAAGTCCAACACCATAACAGCTCACTGCTTCGGCTGCTCAAATGTTCGTGCTCGGCTACCATCGCGCGTCCCGCGAATTTCCGAATTGCAAACAAATCGCCAGAATTTCAACTGGTGCGTTCCGCGTGCTTTATTTTGGGGGAACATACCTGGTCCGACTGATCATTGATCCGAACGATACCAAGTCCGAAAAATAAATTCGGCCTAAAGAAAAATCGCTCCTGGTATCAGTCGGACCAAATACCATTCGGGCCAGATATCATTCGAAGCAAATACCGTTCTACCCAGTTATCATTCGAACCAAAGTTCAGGTGAGCCAGATACCGTTCGAACTAAGTATCATGCGAACCTGTTATCGTTCGAAATTAAGAGCAACCGGACAAGGTGTCATTCGGCCTTGATATCATTCGGACACAATGCCGCTCGAACCAAATCCAATCGGGACAGTTATCATTCGGTTCTGAGATCAGTCCGTCAAAGTGATCTTCGAACCAAAAGCTAGTCGGTCCCAATATTGTTCGGAGTAAAAAATTGTCGATCACGATAGCTTTCGGACCAATGACTAGTCGAGCCAGGTACGATTCGAGCTTGTTATCATTTGGTCCAGATAACATTTCCACAGAGATTTGTCCTACTTTTCAGCGGGAGTTTTCCCGAGGCACTTGTGTGGTTGTTGTTCTGAACAGCGAAAGTTATTTGGTTCTTTCGTTGCTTCTGACGGAGCTGGTTTCACTGGTACCCGAAATGGAGGGTGGGAACATGGGTTTGCCTGCTAGAAGAAGTTTATGGTTTTCGAACAAAAGGATCCTGCAGACATGGGAGGCTTCACGCTTTGAGTTGGAAAAGGAATGCGTTTATTGTTTAGTTCATCTCTTGAAAAAGGAAATGGTCATCTTGAGCATCGGTTGACAAGCCAAATTTATATCTACACACACAGGAAGGTCCAAAGCTATATTTCTTGTTTTCAAAAACGGATTCTTTTTTGACTAAGGACTTCTTCATTTTGTGGACTGGCCATGCAAGTTATGGAATTTATCGAATTTCCTTTGATTTCGAACTCCGATCAGGACCAAGATCCAGGGAAAGGAAAGACATGAAAATTTCAACAACAAAATCACGTGAGTCGGAACACCGTCTTCGGAATTCGGAACGAGAGTAATCGGAATAGGAACAAACTCCGATCGAACTTTTCAAAATTCCGAATATTTTCCGAAAATTTCGGAATTCCGAATGTTCGGAATTTTCCGAATGTTTCGGAATTCCGAAAAATCGGAAGCGTTCCGAAACTTTCGGAAGAATGATATGGTGGAATTTTCCGAGTTTTCGAAGCTCCACAAATGTGGAATCATTCCAAAACGTGGATTTTTCCAGGATCTGCATTTTCCGAAAGGTCAGAAAGGTCTTTTGACATCATCACAATGCAAAACAACGCAAGAACAAAACAAGAAAAAGTCCATGGCGGTTCCGATTGCGGCATAAATTCCGATTCTGATACAGGGCCGTCGTGAAGCCATTTGCGTGGAGGGAGAATTTCACGAATGTCCTAACTGACGAAAAGTTGTCGTGGGGCTGGGGGTCTGGGGGCGGCAGCCCCAGAGAAAACAGTAAAATTCAGCCCCAGTCGGAGGTATATGACAGCATGTGGTGGTCTTCTGAAGTCCTTTTTCGATTCCATTTTGCCTTTTCCATGGAATGTGCAATGGCAGAAGCTGCCAGCCATGATCTCAGTAAAGCAATGCAATAAATGAGAAGCGCAGCAAGCAGCAAAAGTGGACTGTCCCAACTGACGCTCCAGTCAGGTTCGATTCCAAGTTCAATTGCCACATCCACTCTGCATTGAAGATAAAGTTGGGACGAACAAACCCGGACATTGAGTTGTTTCACGAAAGAAACCAACACTTCGGCAACAAAAAACGAGAAGTCGGTACAATGGTTCTTGTCCGAACATTTGGGACGAGTGTTTCGAGTCCCAATTTTTTTTTAATTCGATTTTTCTAAAATTTGGTCAAACAGGGTCACCCCATGATATTTTCTTTCGTTGCTGCTATGAATGAGTGTGTCTCTGATGAAAGGTTCTTAGTGCTTTGACATCATCTGTGTGTTTCTAAAAAAAGGCCCCAGCCGGAACCGCAATCATTGTTGATGTTTTGTAAAATACTGTGTAGTGTTTCGATATCTTGTCCTTTTCTCTTTTTCTACTTGCGGCTGGCATATGTACCTACTTGATGGGCAACTCGTACGCGGGCAAACACGTTTGAATTCCATTTAGATTGAAGGCAAGGAGATGCTGTCATGGGTTTACCGGAAATCGACAGTAAAATGCGATATCACATGGAGAATTACATGGATTTCTTTTATCCAAAAACATACATACCGCAGAGCTCTTGAAAGTCAAAAAGGGCTCATGTTTCTTCGTTGGTTATTCCAGGAGAACTACAAATATAGGTACATTAACAACTATAATCCCATAAAGATGAGTAAAATAAAAATGTGGTGGGTATTCCTATACCACCTGGTGGCATTAGCAACTGCCAGAAGGAAGCTGAAGTGTGTGCAGTTTTTCAGCCCCTTTTGAATAGCTTTGTGACTGACTCTGTTTTTCTACAAAGCACAAATTTTGTTTTTCTTGCCACCGAACGTTTTCTGCGTCAACGAAATTTTCTGCATTCACCATGCTGTAAATGGTTTTTCCACGGTTTTGCAAATTGGAATTGTGCGAAACGTGAGAGATCAAGGCAGGTTTTGGGAATATGCGATCACCTTTGCTAGTCATTAGAAGGTAAGTCCCAAAACCTGACTACCGCCGCATCACGAAATGGGCCATACCGCATCTGAAAAATGAAAGGTTTTCCTTTTTCTCCACATTTTCTTAAAGGGACAGGTGGAAAAGGTTAGGATGGGTTTGGTTGAGGTTAGGCTGCGTTAGATCAGGTTTGGTTGGTTGGTTGGCATAGGTCAGGTTGAGCTTAGATTATGTTAGGTAATGTTACGGTAACACAAATAAAGCAAAAAATTAATCTCAACCTAACCATACCTCTAACCTTCTTTAACCAACCAACCTTACCTAACCTCGACAAACCTTTTCACCCCGCAATCCAATCAGAAGAATATCGGAAAAATGAAAAAAATCTTTCATTTTAGATGCGGTGGATGTCTTTGAAACTGTTACTGGTTTCTGCTGCTTTCGCAAATTTCCTTTTTAGTCGGTTTGAGACTCCTAGAAATGGTAGATGAAAAGTGCCTCGCTGGGGCGTCAGCGTAAACCCAAACCATTTTGCGCTCCCAAAGAAGAGTCGAATATTGACATTCGTCCTCGCATGAGTTCATCTTGCATCGCTGCCAACGCGACAGTTGCTGTGAACGTTCGTTCTTTCTTTGAATCGTTGAATCAATTCAAAGTTGGTTGTGACTCACACCTCGTCCGGTGGAGAATAAACTCATCCTGGCGAGAATAAACTCAGACGGACGAGAATGAACTCGTCCGGGCGAGAATAAAGTCGTCCGCGAGATAAATGTCGTCCGGACGAGAATAAAGTCGTCCGGACGAGAATAAACTTTTGCCAGGACGAGAATAAACTCGTCCGGACGAGAATAAACTCGTCCCGACGAGAATAAAGTCGTCCGGACGAGAATAAACTCGTTCGGAGGAGAATAAAGTCGTCCGGACGATAATAAACTCATCCGGACGAGAATGAACTCATCCGCCAAGAAAAAAAGTCGGAAATATAGTCGTGAGCTACGGAAGCGTGGAAGGCTCACTTTCACAAATGGTAAAAAATATTTCACACGGACGACTTTATTCTCGTCATGGACGAGTTTATTCTCGTCCGGACGACTTTATTCTCGTCCGTCACGGACGAGAATATTCTCATCCGGACGACTTTATTCTCGTCACGGACGAGATTATTGTCGTCGGACGACACGAGAATATTCTCGTCCGGGCGACTTTATTCTCGTCACGGACGAGATATTCTCGTCCGGACGACTTTATTCTCGTCAGGGATGAGATTATTCTCGTCGGACGACTTTATTCTCGTCACGGACGAGAACATTCTCGTCAGGGCGACTTTATTCTCGTCACATACGAGATTATTCTCGTCCGGACGACTTTATTCTCGTCACGGATGAGATTATTCTCGTCGGACGACTTCATTCTCGTCAGGTCGACTTTATTCTCGTCACGGACGAGATTATTCTCGTCACGGACGAAATTATTCTCGTCACGGACGAGATTATTCTCGTCACGGACGAGATTATTCTCGTCACGGATGAGACTATTCTCGTCAGGGGAACTTTGTTCCTCCTCCGATACCTCCTCCAAACCAGAGGAATGAAGGAGCATGCTTTAAGAAGTTTCCTTTTAGATTTGAGCCGAAGAGGAAGATAGAGGCACTGTCAGTTGGAAAAGCTGGGAAAGAGGCATGGAAACTGAAGAAGGGCGGCAGATTTTCCATGAGTTTTGACAAGAGGAACAGTTAAAAAAAGTCCATGAGGGCAGAAGCATTTAGGTGGGCAACTTTGCGCGCACCCACGACGAATTTTGAACCAAGATTTTGCCCGATTTAGTTTTACTCAATTTGTACCTGATAACAAATTGTTCACGGACTCTTTTCCGACGGACGAATTCAGCAGTTTGGAACATGCAACCGATTTTGGAGCATGTGAAATATTTGGTTCATTTGACCATATTTGTAGTGTTCATGCGCCATGCGGACTCATCGTTGTTCATCATAAGCACTTCATGAAAACACAGTGGATCGCGAATGGAGGAAACGGAAATCACGCACAGAGTGAACACCACGACAATTGCATTTGCAACCATCACCTTGTGGATTGAGCGAAAATTATGCCCACATGCTCGTTAGGGGCCCCTATGCTGTGTGACGGAAGCGTATGCCGGAAAACAGTTTGCACAAGAATTCGCACAAATATGGTAGGTCTATCGAATCCTGGTTAAACCCTGGGTCCAAATTTGACGGTTAGCGGGGGCTGGCCTCAAAATTTGGGTGGCCCACCTGGAAAGGAGTGGGTCCACAAATTCTGATTTTCGGGTTTGAAACCAGCACAAATTTCGTGCCAAAATTCTTGCAAAAACTTTGGTCAAAATTCTGGGTGACTGGCACCCTAAACTTGGGTGGCCAGCCTGCGGAGAATCCAGGCAAAATGTTTGGCGAAGTCTTCCGACAAAATGTCTTCATTCATCTTTGAACGAGTTTACGTTTTTTTTTTGATATTTTGGTTTAAGATAAAACAAACATTGTTTCATGGAAAACCAACAAGGTTGCAAAAGCCTTTCTGATACCGATGTAGTGCGAAATGGTCTAAAGAAAAACCCTCACAAGGTCACCGTATGACGATACAACCATTTAGGTATTTTCATGCAGTTTAATACCTTCGGTTTTACGATAATGCCTGTGGTTTTGGAGTAATACCGTCCCAGCCACATTTGTTTTCTGTGTGTAGGACATTTTTAGGGATCTCAAATGAAGGACGCGGAGAAGGATTTGACTGGTTTTGGTCGCTCGAAAATGTTTTGATTCGACTTGCGGTCAATCATTTTCAAAAAAATCACCTTCAAAAATTACCTTTCACCTCAACAACTTGTCGGTGAATAGGACATTTTGGCAAATGAGAAAACGGTTCAGGGGAGAACGAATGGAAACGCAGCGGAATTGGCCTATATATTCAGAAGTTGTGCATAAATAGGAGTGATAAAACGTCACCCAGCGTCGCTGCTGCTGTGGCCGAGTGGTCTAAGACGTCGAATTGATGGGCTTGCATCCCAACATAAAGTTTTGGGTTCCCGGGTTCGAATCCCACCAATTCCAAAATTTTTTTAAGTGGCCCAAGAATTTTTTTTCGATCAAAATTCTTCTTTATTGATGACCTCAGGTCACGAAAGACCAGGTTAGGTTTGGTAAAGTGAGTTTAAATAAGTGCCCGCGTTTAAAATGCAATTTCAAAACACCTGCCCAGAACTGTTACACCAATTACAAAATTGCGTTCCGCGTTTAAAACACGAAAAAAGACATATCTTTTACGAATCCTGCCTGGTGTCAAACAACTGCATTTTGTCAACCTTCTGCGCAGTGAAAACCTGCTGCGTGGTGTCTGCCCACAGGTGCTGAAAAGGTCTTCGGCATTTTTCAACAGATTTTTCGAAAAAACCGTCACGATTCGAACCAACCATCCACGCATTATAAGCACATCGCTGTAGACCACTCGGCCACGACGGCTACAGCAGTAAAACGCTTCAGGAATCCATATTCACACTTAATATTCCCTGGCGATTTGTTTAGAAATTTAGAGCGCCTGCCATCTGTTCAAACTGTTCTGCTTCAGTACAATTTTCGTTGAGAATTTCATTTTACTGCCATCTGTGAATTTCACAGGAAATCACTTTTCTGCGCCCATCACCATCTATGAGCCGCAAAGTGCGCCAAATTTATGATGGGCCCCTGTGCCCTTCAGGGGCAAAATTTCGAAAAAATGGCTCGATAAAACCCAGATTATGGTCCCGTGGGTTTGCTGTCCAAATTTGGGCGAAATCGGCCTGGCGGTTCGGCGGGAATCGTCTAACAAAAAAATCAGCTTCTCTTTTATATACAGAGATTGTTAATTTTCAACATTTTTTAAAACGGAGAGTTTCCTCGATGATAAGGCGGCAGATTCGCTTTTTCGCGTGATCGTTACAGAGACGACCCATTGCCTATGTTCGACGATAACATCACTTATACTGTTTATATTTTCCTTTTTTACCTGGTACCAAATCCTTGGTTGCAGTGTTTGTCAAATAATTATGAAATTCTTGGTCAGAAGAAAATGCATGTTCATACCTGTTTCAAATTTACTCAACGGCAGCTCACATATTTTACGCGGGAAAAAGTGGTACATATGTGCTTTTGGTGTTACCGCACTTGCCTGGGGTTTCCACACTTCAGCGATCACAGCGGCTAAACCGCATTTGCGTCAGGGGACTATATTTCTGCGCCATCTAATCTGCACGTTAGGAAAAGTTACGTTAGGCCAGGATAGGTTAGGTTGGATAAGGTTAGGTTAGGATAGGTTAGGAAACGGCGCAGGAATATAGTCCGCAGACGCTAGTTAAACTGCGCGATTCCGATGGAATGTTGAAAAGTCGACCAAGTTGTTGAAATGGCGCCAAAATTGCAACAATGATAAACATTTTGCGGACTTAAAAAATCGAGCTGGCATAGAAATAAAAGTGCAATATTGCCTTCTAAATTGACGGCTATTCGTCTTCAATATTGTCATAATGGTCACAGTTGGCGCTTTCGCTCAGTCAAAAGAATTTGATAAAAACTCAGGGGAATATTTGTTGCGTTGACTTCATCCGTGTGATCTTTGATGGTGGAAAATAAGCTAAACGACTGAATCCACAGAATTTTTCACGATGGCACTTTAACGGGTAAAACATCAGAAAATTTCTGGAAAACATCAAAAAATGTTGAAATAGTTTTAAAATAAAACATTTTGTTTTAAAATCATCTTCGAATTTATCGTGTCCTATCTTTGGAAATTGGCAGTTTTTTCGTCCACCGACAAACATCGGCATCATGTTGCAAAAGTTGGCAAATTATAAAATCTGTTAGCAGGAATAATTTGCTGTGAATTGCGTGCATATAGCAGCTTGTTTGCAGGGGCAAAGATCTGCTTTCTCTAATTCACGTGCTGTGAGTTATTGTTTTCTATCACAGATTCTCTTCACAGACGCATTGCTGCATTTCTCTTTTCAGATGCGTAACATGTGTTGCACAGCCATTTTCAAACACTGTAAAAAGTTCTGTAGCAAACCACCTTCAAAGTTGCAAAAGAGAACGGTTCAAACTGGTGCCAATTTTCCACCACAGCTAAAAGTTGTGGCAATACTGCCTCTGGTGTTGTTCGTGTTTGCCACATTTGGGAGCACCTTGCCGCCTGATTTTTCCACGAATGTTGACCTAATCATTCTGATGAGACCTCGGAAACGACACTCGCAATAGTCCACAATTGTGGACAACGATTTTCCAGAATGTCTTTCATCGGAACATGCGCATATCTTTATGTATTCATCATCGGAACATGCGCAGCATTGCGAGAAGACAAGGACTGCGGAGTAAAATGAAACCTCGATTTCTGGGTTGTTCCTAAGAGATGTTCCGATGGTGTTTTGGTCAGAGTGCTGGACTCGAATGAGAGGGGTTGAGAGTTCGAAACCAGAGTCGACTCAAAATTTACGTCCAAAACGAATCCCACACGTGGCAATCACGACTTCAAATGGCTTCGAAGCCAAATGAAGTCGAAATGTTTTTTTAGTTCCACCGGTGTTTTTTTTTTCTTTTAAGTCAAATGGCTTCGAAGCCAAATGGAGTCGAAATGTTTTTTTTTAGTTACACGTGTGTTTTTTGTTCTTTTATGTCAAATGGCTTCGAAGCCAAATGGAGTCGAAATGTTTTTTTTTTTAGTTCCACGGGTGTTTTTTGTTCTTTAAAGTCAAATGGCTTCGAAGCCAAATGAAGTCGAAATGTTTTTTTTAGTTCCACGGGTATTTTTTGTTCTTTAAAGTCAAATGGCTTCGAAGCCAAATGGAGTCGAAATGTTTTTAGTTCCACGGGTGTTTATGTTCTTTAAAGTCAAATGGCTTCGAAGCCAAATGGAGTCGAAATTTTTTTTTTTAGTTCCACGGGTGTTTTTTGTTCTTTAAAGTCAAATGGCTTCGAAGCCAAATGGAGTCGAAATGTTTTTTTAGTTCCACGGGTGTTTTTTGTTCTTTAAAGTCAAATGGCTTCGAAGCCAAATGGAGTCGAAATGTTTTTTTAGTTCCACGGGTGTTTTTTGTTCTTTAAAGTCAAATGGCTTCGAAGCCAAATGGAGTCGAAATGTTTTTTTAGTTCCACGGGTGTTTTTTGTTCTTTAAAGTCAAATGGCTTCGAAGCCAAATGGAGTCGAATTGTTTTTTTAGTTCCACGGGTGTTTTTTGTTATTTAAAGTCAAATGGCTTCCAAGCCAAATGGAATCGAAATGTTTTTTTAGTTCCACGGGTGTTTTTTGTTCTTTAAAGTCAAATGGCTTCGAAGCCAAATGGAGTCGAAATGTTTTTTTTAGTTCCACGGGTGTTTTTTGTTCTTTAAAGTCAAATGGCTTCGAAGCCAAATGGAGTCGAATTGTTTTTTTTAGTTCCACGGGTGTTTTTTGTTATTTAAAGTCAAATGGCTTCCAAGCCAAATGGAGTCGAAATGTTTTTTTTTTTAGTTCCACGGGTTTTTTTTGTTCTTTAAAGTCAAATGGCTTCGAAGCCAAATGGAGTCGAAATGTTTTTTTTTAGTTCCACGGGTGTTTTTTTTCTTTTAAGTCAAATGGCTTCGAAGTCAAATGGAGTCGAGAATCAAGTGGCACCTGCCACCACCTTGCAACGTCAAACCTTAAAAAGGCCGGGCAGCTCTATCTTCTGCTCGACCAAACTGCGGTCCTCTTGGAAGATATGAATGGTTTTCGATCTGTGTTGTTTTCATTATCTTCCATTTGTCCGCAAGCTGAAGAGAAAATCATCCTTCAGAACACAACCCTGGCGAAGCATTTTTGCGCCTGATTACTTCGAGAGCTATGCAATTTCTATTATTTGCGGTAATGGTGTTGCATAGCAGTTTGTTTTCAGGGGCAGTTGCCGGAATGTGGTTCAGTTGTTTTTTCGGTCAGTGAAGAATGTTTCGTTTTTCACTTTCTGCGCGCAACTTTGAACACCGTCCCTCTGCTTTTTCCATTTCCGTGTCTGTCTCATTGCAGGGGACGAATCCTACCTTTATATCTTTTTCGCATGTTTTTGTGCGGTTCATTAAATCGGATCTTTTTAGCGGCAGGATAGAGTTGATAATTTTTATTTTCCATGTTGCAATTATTTCAGAAATCAATTATGTCATTCTGAATCAGTTTTGATGGCTGCTCACATAGCACCAACAATTCTTCGAGCGTAATGAAACATTTATGATAAAAAAAATAACTGACCCTCATAAAGAGATGCCTTTGAATGAAAGAAGGATAACAATAAAAAACTTCCAGACATGAAATGTTGGCGCGGACGCACGCGATAAAAACCAGGCAGGGTGCACCGAACGGATAATCTACATGGTCAAATTTTCGGTGACACCACCAGCGCATCGCACGTGGACTTCGGCTGAAGGAAAGCGAAGCACTGTTGAATTTTGCCTAATCGTATGACAAGAAATCGTTTTCCGAAACAATTGGAAAGAGGTCGAGGTTTGGGTTGACCACGGACTCCGATGGGAAAAGCGAACTCCCTCTCATCCGCCGATCTTGGAAGAAATGCAAAAACGTCAAAGAATAACAAGTAACAATATGGGTAACACTTCGCTGCCGCCTTCGTCGCCTCGTAAATGGTCGCCTCATGATCGATCACGGAAATTCGAGTAACAGTCGGCCAAACAGGAGGCGGCCAACCGGGAGGTTTATTTAAGAAATGAGTACGCGTTTAGGCCCTTTTCCATCTAACTCCGTGTTAAACTCCCGACCCTCCAAAAACGGGTAAAAACGCTAGAAACAATGGAAAAAGGTTAGATTAGGTCAGGTTAGGTTTGGTTAGAGTAGGTTAGGTAAGAGACAGGTTGGGTTTGGTTAGATTTGCTTTATTTTTCCCTTTTTCGATACGCGCAAAATCGGGATAGGCCCAAACGCGTACGCATTTCTTAAATTCGCGACCGGGAGGGGACATTGGCTGTATGTCGTGAGACGTTGTAGGTTGCGGGGGTCGGGTTAAATCTGCATGTGCCCATTGGCACGATAAGCGCGGTGAAACACGTGCCGTTCGTGTTACGCGTTAAACTGCACCAATCCCTGTTGGATGCCCCAAAGCAAGCATGCCTTCGAGAATTTTTTTTTTCTGTTCGAAGATTTTTGGATTACTCTGTATTTAGGCTTCATCTGAAGAGAGTGAAGGCTATATGAGCTGTCGCTTGCCGAATAAATAATTTTGTTATCGAGAAATGTTAAAGAACCAAGGACATGTCACGCCGATAAGGGTGTATATGAAGGTGTATGAAATTGGACACCCACGATGGAATATCAGGTTGAAACTGGGCTCCTAATTATATTGTGTGCAAGACTTTCAAATTTCTGTGCCCTAACCGTTTTTAAGTTACGGCAGACTGAATGTGGACTGAATATGGTGACACTTGTCTTACCATATTCCAAAATTGGTAAGACAAGTGCAACATACGCATGTCTCTTTTGATTATTAGATGCCAATTTCAGATTACGCATGATGAAGCCAACTTTTGAAAGAGATTTGGCGGTTATAGAGAGAATGTGAGGACTCCAAGAAAGATCATGACTTAGGGTTACGCCAAGGTATTTAGAAACAGGGACTATTTCCATAGACTCACCTGAAATGCTACAGGAAATGTCCGGTCCAAGACAACGGGCTCCGAAACGAACAACCTTAGATTTCTTCGCATTAACACTCATGCTCCATGTCTCGTACCAAGAAGCGACAATTGCAAGGTCTGATTGAAGTGCAGCAATGTCAGTCGAGGAGGAGATCGGCCTATAAATTACTATATCGTCTGCAAATAGACGAGCTGATGACCTGATATTACCAACAATGTCATTTATGTAAATAAGGAAGAGAAGTGGGCCTAAAACACTGCCTTGTGGTACGCCTGAATGAATGTTTGAAAAGTCAGATAATGTTCCCTGTACCAATACTTGTTGAGATCTACCATTAAGGAATGATGCAATCACATCAATAAACTTTTGTGGGAACGCCAGAGCACGGAGCTTTGTGATCAGCTTTACATGGGATACCATATCAAAGGCTTTTGTAAAATCAAGAGAAACTGCATGTACAGGAATCCCATGATCTAAAGATTTCGCAACCTCGTCAATAAAAAGAACTAGTTGCGCCTCACAGGATCTCTTAGACCTGAACCCGAATTGCTTTGGGTGGGAAAAATTATTGCTGTTAAGAAATCTAAGGATATGAGAGCACAAAAGTTTTTCAAAGAGCTTAGAACATGCTGAAGTCAATGAAATGGGGTGATAACCTTCGGGTTTGTTGGCATTTCCACCCTTTTTTAGCTATGGGGATTAATACTGCCCTCTTCCAATCATCTGGAATTGTACCTTGTAAAAGAATGAGCTTGAAAAGTGCGGTTAAGGCAATTGACAAGGATGGTGAGAGTTCTTTGAGGAGGTGAGGAGGAATCATATCAGGCCCTGGAGGTTTTCTTTTGTTCATGCCCAGCAACAATTTATATACACCTTCATTTGTAATAAGCAAATCTGGGAATGGTACAGACGGCAGAAAAATAGGCAAAGAAATACTGACACCTGTCGAAGACATATCATTTCCAAGTATTTCAGTAAAATACTCGTTAAGCAAGCTAGCTTTGGAAATAGAGCTTTGGGCAATGTTTCCGTCCTCATCATAAAGAGGTGGCAGTGTACCTTCACTTCTCAATGATTTTAAATATGTCCAGAAACCCCCCGGCTATGGTCGCTTTGAACAGATTTAGCAATAAATTTGTCAAAAAGTTGGGAATTCAACCTTGCGCATTCGTCTTTAGCCTTAAGGAATTTAACTTTGTCTTCAGGAAGTCCGCTCATTCTCAACTTTGCATTTGCCTTTCTTTTGCGCCGAAAAAATCTTGACAACTTATTGTTCATCCATGGAAATTTATTACCAGACTTGTTACTGAATTTCGTTTTGCGAGTTTGCAACCAATGTAAAAGGTCTAACAATGTTGTACCCTTAATTGTTTCCCAAACTTCATTGACTGTTCTGCCCAGAATGACGTTTTCTGAAAACAGAGGATTTGCGAGAAGTGATGCATTCAAGGAAGACCAATTGACTTTGGAATAGTCCGGAAAATAAGCAAACTTATTTGGAGATTTCTGAGAAGCCTTGTCTTTCGAGCACTTGTCAGCCTTGAAAGTTAACAAGACAGACTCGTGATCTGACAAGCCATGGACCACTTCAACATCAGGTACAGGAGATTCAAAATTTACTAATGCCAAATCCAGAATATTTGCGCAGTTATTTGTGATACGTGTAGGCTTCATAACTAGCTGCTTAAGCGAAAAGGATCCAAAAATATTTTCAACGAAACAATCATTTGCATTCAAACCGTGGGATGTTTTAACCGTTGGTGAATAGGAAGGGCAATTGAAGTCCCCACAAATCATGACTCTGCTATTTTGCGTAACCTTGTAGGAGATTGAATCAAAGAACTCTTCAAACATGCAAGAATTTGAATTAAGGTTTGGCGGCAGATAAACACACCCTAAAAAGATTTGTAAATGTCTGTTCAAAGTAGACCACTTCCAATTTACTTGTGCCAGGCAATCCAGATTCAACAGCAATACTAGATAAATCATTGCGAACCCCCAAAAGAAAACCACCCTCACCACTTGGCTTCAACGGTTTAACTTGGGCATTGACTTTTGCCCAAATTTTGTGCCCATTTGTGCCTTTTTGGTTTTGACCGTTTTCATACGGCAGCCGATTTAATTAGAACGAAATGTGCAAAAATGATTCTTCCACGGTCGAATTTCGACTTCAAATTGGGCCAATTGTTTTTGTGCGGGTAAAGAACTGGTTTTGCATGGAGGATTATGTGAGACCGATGTTCATTACTTATGTTCTTTCATTTTACGCCACAAAGAGGAAGAAGAAAGGTTAGACTTATGATCGCACGAGTCATGTGGCGTTGCGTCTTGCTTTTCTGTTTTCTGATTTTATTATTCTTGGCAATGGGAGATCTGCTGGCGTTCGTTTCTGCAGTGTTGCTTGTGCTTTTGCAAATGTTTTCATTTGGCGTGGCCTTATCTATTTTCTCTGGTAAAGTGAGAAATGTGGCCATTGGTGTGATCGAACGCGAATCAGCATTGGGCCCCCTACTTTTTGGACAATAAAATGCAAAATTGGCGGAAACTATATGGCTCGAAACATTCAACCGTGTGTGGAAACTTCACACATTTTTCAACAAAAAAATGTCTGCTGTATGAAAATGGTATCTAGATGGTGATAAACTCTCAAACACGTAACATAAAATTGGCAAAAATAGCACATAATATGGATCTTCAATAGGAGCTCGCAGAAGAACCCTCACGCACTCAATTCTCATCATTGGAGTTCGGAATCAGAAACTTCAGCACATGAAAGGCGCAACAATTGCACAAAAAAGTAACTGCCAATGAAAACGTGCGGGACGAGTTCTTTTGCATGACATGTGCGATGAATGTGGAGCTCCAATGTCACATCTTTTATCAAATTTAGGATTTCCGCGGAAGTCAGTTTTATGCAAATTTGCAAAAGTACTTTTGAAGTATCCCCAGAACAAAT
>JASGXE010009058.1:0-14912 GCA_030068105.1 Sinentomon sp. SZTP_YWyxl
ATGTATAGGTTGTGGAATAAATTACCACAGCATATCAGGAAAGTCAAGACCCTAAAAGATTTGAAGGTTAAATTAAAAACTTTTCTGGCTGAATTGAGCTTTCAGGAACTCAGGGAATTTTTGTTGTCTAGTTATTCTTGAATGGAAATTGCTTTGTTGTCAGTTTGATTGGTACTTTTTCATCAAATTTGGCTTTTTCACAGTGTTAAGAGTAGGTACCTACCCACCTGCTTGGCATTTTCCCGATCATTTGAGTCTGTTTTGTTTTGTCCATGTATGTGGCTCACTTTTGGAGAGTGCCCTGAAGTGGGTGCCTACCTATGGTACCTAGCTTTCTTTGGGTAAATGCCTCGAGGTAACCTGCAGAAAGAGAAAGTGCTCTACCTGCTCTCATTCTCTAGCTGGGCAAACTAGGAGGCTTACCCCCACCTAATGCCCAAAACATTTTTTTTTTCGGCTGCAGGCTCTTGTAGGAACCTTGTACCAGAACCTTGTACCAAACTTTGCAAATTGCAAATCGAAATTTTGACCTTGAAACTCGAAATTTCGACTTTGAAACTCAAATTTCGACTTTGAGCGAAATTTGGACTTTGAGAAGTCGAAACTTCGATTTTGAAAACTTGAAATATCGACTTTAAAACTCGAAGTTTCGACTTTGCAAATTGAAAATCGAAATTTCGACTTTGAAACTCGAAATGTCGACTTTGAAACTCGAAATTTCGAGTTTGAAAACTCGAAATTTCGACTTCAAACCCGAATTTTTTGACATCAAACCGCAGAAATTCCGGCTTTGAAAACTCAAAATTTCGATTTTTAACCCTTTAATAGTCTCTCGTATGAGCGTGAAATCGGCAATACACGTTATTGGAGCACGATTTTGTGACGGCGAATTTCATTTTTCAATTTTCAGCCGAAAAGTTTGGGAAGCATTGGGGAAATGGACTGTTTTTTGAGCCCATCATGTAGCGGAATCTGTCGGGAGAAATTTGCGTCCAGACTCGATTTCAAAACTCCAATTCTTGTACCTGCTGTTGCCATCTGTGTTCTTCCACTTGAGTTTCTCACAGCAGCCACCTATTGTTTCGTTTCCGAAAAAATCGTGCAATGCCATCTGGAATGCGATTCTGAAGAATGGAATTAGTGGACAAAAGGCCACCTTTGGGTATCTAGTGTTTGAAATTTCCCGGGAAAATTCAACTTGGGAAATTTCCCGGGAAATTTCCCATTTTGGGAAAATTGGGAAAATTCCGAATTTTCCCAATTTTCCCGGGAAATTTCCCAATTTTCCCGGGAAAATTCCGAATTTTCCCAATTTTCCCGGGAAAATTCCGAATTTTCCCAATTTTCCCGGGAAAATTGGGAAAATTCCCGGGAAATTTCCCAAAATGAGGAATTTTCGACTCTGCTCTTCAGATTTTCCCATTTTGGGAAATTTCCCAGGCAATTTCTGTAGCGTTGACCGTTGAGTCGAAAATTGGAAATTGTTTGATTGCTTCTGCGTATCTATCATCGAACACTGCGCTTGGAAAAGTAACAGTACCGAATAACGGCAGGTGGATTTATCATGCTCCCACCATCTACAATGTCCGTGAACCAATTGTGGACCGGCACACGCAAAAGTCAACAAAAAGCAGCAGGTCACACCAATGACTGTTCGAAAAGAAAAAAGCAAAAAAAACATTAAATGACTTCTATTTTTATTTTGACTCCGCAACATGGTCTTGATTTGATAATTGAATCATCTGGTGAGTTGAGTAATTGGACGACGCCAGCCTGCATTTCTGTGAATTCACGATGGCACCTGCATGGCAGGGCAGCTGTTGCAAAATTGCGCTTTGAGGCTGCATATACCATAACAGGAGTTGCAATGAACGGTTTTTAATGCAGTTCTTGCAACTGCATTAAACTATGCTGAAACTGTGCTCCAATGGCTGAAATGTTTGCATGCACTTTTTAATCATATCATTCACAGGTACCAATTATTGTGAATACCTACCGAGGTATTTATATGTATATGTAAAATATATTCATTATATTATGTATATGCGAGTATTATCAGTCACTGGCACCATAAATTATCAGTGGCTGCCATCACAGGCGAAGCCACTGTCATCCCTCCGTCATCCATCACCATCCCGCTGTCCTGGCAGCAAAATATATTGGATTTGTTCTGTAAATTTCCCAACTTACGCAGGAAATATCCGCATAATTTTTCCAGGAATATTTCCAATTTTCCTGGAAATTTCCAAATTTTCCCGGACAAAATGGGAATATTCCGGGAAAATTGGGAAAATACCGAATTTTCCCGGGAAATTTCCCAATTTTCCCGGGAAAATTGGGAAAATTCCCGGGAAGTTTCCCGGGAAATTTCCCGGGAAAATTGGGAAATTTCCCGGGAAAATTGGGAAATTTCCCGGGAAAAATCACTTGGGAAATTTCCCGGGAAATTTCCCAAAATTTTGGGAAATTTCCCGGGAAATTTCCCTGACTTCGAACACTAGGTATACCACAGTATAGAGATAAGACAGTATGCTCACTTCCTTCAAAAATGCGTGCACGTTTTAGCAGACGAACTTGTGTTCCTCGTCAAAATTTTAACATTGTCGTAATTGGGAATAGAAACTTTTGTTTCTCTGCAACAATGTAAAACTCGAACTTGTGTTTGCACGAAAAAAGCAGGCTGTTTTTTTCAAGTGAGCATACTGTTTCATTTCTATGCTGTGGGGGGACGAACTAAAATGCGGACGCGGACCAATGGGAGATATGGCAGTTCGCAAAACAAGCGAATTTCGCGGAATCGCAGGTTAGGTTAGGTTGGGTTGAGTTTGGTTTTGATGGGTTAGGTTAGGTAAGGTAGGGTTGGATTACATTCGGGCAGCTTGGTTTGGAGGTTTTGAGGTCTATATTCGCAATGCAGCCACAGACCGCAAATTCCGCGATTTCCGCGTTTCAGAAGGACCCTGCTATGGGTATACCATCACATTCGGTATCCTCAGTTTTGCCGTTTTTCCGACAGATGGCAGCAATTTTTTTCATTCGTTGTTGGCTGCAATTTGGCTTTGAAAGTCGTGAACACATTTTTGAATGCAAACCTCGTTTTGTGAGCAATATCCTGGCATGACATGCTTGCCATGAGCTGCAGAATGCATGCGTGATGTGCTTGCGTGTCAATACATACAGGGATCATGTTTGGAACTCATTGAAGAGTGATTTTCGGAAAACTTTCACTTGGTTGTCCCTGAAAACCGGACAGCTGGACAGGACTGCCGGACAGGCAGAAAGGACCGCCGGACCGACCCGGACAGGTTAGGTTAGATTAGGTTAGGATAGACTATCCTAACCTAATCTAACCTAACCTTGTAGAGATTCTTAGGCCTATCCTAGGTGATCACATAGTTTTCCCAGATAGGTAGGTTCGGTGGTCCCTGAAAACCGGACAGCCGGACAGGACTGCCAGACAGGCAGAAAGGACCGCCGGACCGACCCGGACAGGTTAGGTTAGGTTAGATTAGGTTAGGAATGTTAGGATAGACTATCCTAACCTAATCTAACCAAACCTAACCCGTCCGGGTCGGTCCGGTGGTCCTGTCCGACAGTCCTGTCCGGCTGTCCGGTTTTCAGGAACCACCGTTAGGGTGGGCATGACCCCCCTACATTTTCCAATAAAAGTTTGGCTCTATTTGTACGACCTTACAAATGTTTAGGCCTAATTTTCTTTTCTTCTTCTTTTTCTCATATATGTCTAAATTGGAAATTGCACTTGCACACACATTACTGTTCATTTTTTCATTGTGCTGTTTTTGATGATACGACACCGGAATTGACTCAACATTTCCAATTTAACCTAACCCGTCCGGGTCGGTCCGGTGGCCCTGTCCGGCAGTCCTGTCCGGCTGTCCAGTTTTCAGGGACCACCCTTTCACTTTATGATGGTCCACTGTTTTCAAATCTCTTGAGGTGATCTGATCTGCATCACAGTGATCTGCATCAGTGGAACGGAATTTGTTTGGTTGCTCTCCGCTTCCGAGTTGTTTCTTGGAGTTGTGAGAAACAGACCATGGGGGCCACGGTCAAATGGAGAGGAACAGAGAATGCGAAGGCACAGAAACATGAGAGGGAGAAATTGCAAATGCTCAACCTAGAGAAATTGCAAATGCTCTGAATCAATACTTTGTAACTTCTGCTGCTCCGACATTTGTTGGCCCCCTTGGGGACTTCAGAGCATTTTGTGGTATTCCTCTAGCTGAGTCTTGCTTTTTTTCCCCCGTAGATGCGGCTGAGGTTAGGCAAATTGTTGCATCCATCCATTCCCACGAAAGGGGGTGCTCCGAATGACATAACTATTTTGGATATTAAATATTTGTTAAACTCTGTTGTTGAACCCATTGTGCATATTTGTAATCCTGTATTTCTGTCAGGTACCTACCCATCTCATCAATTGCCATGGTTACACCAGTGCATAAGTCGGGTTCTGTGCAGGATCCCAGTAACTATCGGCCTATTTCTGTTCTTCCTGTTCTTACTAAAATAATCGAGAAAGCGTTGCACGCTCGGATGATGAGATTCCTATCAAGACATCGATTGTTGCATGACAACCAATTTGGCTTTAAAAAGGGATCTTCAACTGGGCATGCAATTTCCTCAGTAGCATCATGCATTAGTGATGCTTTGAATGCTGGCAATTTTGTTTGTGGCCTCTCGCTAGACCTGTCGAAAGCCTTTGACATGGTTGATCACGATATACTATTGGGAAAGCTCCAGTTTTATGGTTTCAGGGGTGTGGTTTTTGATCTCCTTAAAAGTTACTTGAGTTCTCGTAAGCAAATTGTAAAATTTGGCAGTTCTCCAATGGTGCTAGCGTTAGAGGGGTACCCCACCCAAGGCTCTGTGCTAGGTCCATTGTTGTTCCTTATTTATATTAATGATATTTTCTCGAATGATATATCCTCTAATTTGATTTTGTATGCAGATGATATTTCACTTTTTGTTTCCTCTTCCAACCTGTGTTCAGCTGTTCAGCAATTGCAGTGTGACTATGAGCAGATTCAGTTGTGGCTACACATTTGCAAGCTCAAGTTAAATCCAAATAAGGTCAAATTTGTGGTTTCTCACTCACGGCAAAGGCCGATTCCTGTGGCACCTGCTCCCACAATTGTTTCATTGGATGGTGTGCAGTTATTACCTTGTTCTGAAATGCAGTTTCTTGGTGTTTCTGTCGATGCACACTTGACTTGGTCTTCTCATATACGTGGGGTTGTGGCTAAGTTGGGGTCACTCATATATGTGTTTGCAAGAGTAGCGCACTTTTTGCCGCAGGATGTTTTGATCATGCTATATTACAGTCTGGTTTATCCAAGGCTTTATATGCAGTGGAAGCCTGGGGCTCAGCATATAAAACTACATTAGCTCCAGTGTATGTCAGACAGAAAGCTATAAGCTTAGTTAGAATAATTGCTGGAACAGACAGGTATTCCTCATCGTTGCCATTGTTTCAATTGCTAAATATATTGCCATTTTTTTCAGTTATTGTTTATAGAACATGTTTGTTAGTCTTTAATGTGCTGCATAAGGATGTACATGTTCATGGGTTATGCCTTCAGAGGCTCCATCTGGTTATTTTACATGAGGTGAGGCTTCAAATAAACTGGCCTTGCCCAAGATAAATAACAATTTTGGGAAAATGGGAGCCAACTACAGGTGGCCTTATTTGTGGAACAGTTTGTCTCCTGAACTCAGATCATGTTCAAGTTACATTCAATTTAAAAAGGGTTTGCTCACTTTCGTTTGGTCCAATGTTTTTTTGGACTCATTCGATAGCCAATTTCGATATTCTTAAGTGAGAATCAATGTTGATCCCTTGATTTTTATTTTCATTTCAGAGTTTTCTTCTGTCTAGGAATCTCCCTAGGAATCCTAGACAGATTCCCTCTAGCCGGTCAAGCCCGAGCGCCGTGCATTTACGTCCGCAAAAAAAACAAACCGCGTACGAGCAACGTAGATAAACGTCAAGACCGGCATGATGTGATTGTACGGACGACGTAAATAAACGTCGGCATGGGTATTCCATTTTCAAGGGATTTCAATTTAATTACGTAATATCAGCACCACTCAAAAATATTCACAGCCGGAAAGAGGAAAAATCAGCGATTTAGCAGACGTTTATTCCGCCAAAATCGGTCCAACCGTTTTCAATCAGCGCACTTTTCAAATTTCCCACTTTTTTCTCTCAGGTTCCTGTTGGGCTGTTGAAGGCGCCTTTTTTTTTCGCGATCGCGCGACATCTGCCGCCCGCCGAAATTTGAATTTTCGGGCGGTTGAAAGACGCGCGAATCAGCCGACGCTTGTTTCACGTGAATTGTTTGGGAGCAGACTTGTTTGCATTTTTGATGTTTTGCTGTGTGGTTCAAGTTTGGGTTGGGCTGGATAGTGGTCAGGTATTTCAATGTAGGTATGTAATTTTGTGTTGCGCTGGGGTTTTGTGAGTGAGGGAAAGATGTTTTTTTTCAATTGTTTTGTCTTCTTCGTCGAGAGTAAATTTTAGGTTGTGGGTTTTTGCCGAAAAGAAGGCATCATACCTTACGTCTTGTCTTGTCTTGTCTAATTGTTGCATTCGTTCAGAAATGGCGTCGCATTGAAATTTCCTGTTTTTTCCAGTTTTTGCTCAATTTTGATGCGGTTTGAAGCGTTTTGTGGGTATCTTGGCCGTTTTTTTTGTGCGGAGGTGTTTTTTGTTGTTGAAAACATTAAATTATAGGCGATTTTAATGACACGGAGCAGAAATCTGGCTTGAGTGGGCGTGAAATGCATGCATTTCCGATTTTTCCGTTTTTCGAAAATCCTTGCAGATATTATTAATTCCGTCAGGGGCGACATTCCGTGTTTCCGAAACGCGCTGAAAAACATTTTAAAACCAGAATTCGCAATTTCGGGCTTGACCGGCTAGGAATCTCCTTGTCCTCAATTAGGTAGGTCTTCTCGCACCCCAGTCCCTTCCTCAGTGGTCATATTTGGAGGGGGGCTTTAGAGCTGGCCTTGCCAATTCCCTTCTCCTTTCCCTGACCTGATATTCAGTTGTCATTTCTAATCATTTCTTTCTCTTTTTTCCCTATGACCCTTTCTCACTGCGGCCATGAGCTGCAACATCCCATCTTTTGTTTAGGGAATTTTTACTTGGATCAAAATGTGTTACAATTTGGTGCTGACTGTTTACTGTTTCCAATTCAATTGCCATCCTGCAACGACTGAGGTCTTCAAAATTCGATGAAATTGGATGTTGCCTGCACTGTGCTCTGGTGAGTCTGGGTCATTATTATCATTTTATTGTTGCTGTCATTAATTTTTATTGTTATTTCAAAAAACTGATTGTTACTATTTCTGAATGTTGTTCTGTAAATTTCTTGTTCTCTATGGGAAATAAAACAAAAAACAGAAACAGAAAAAACAGAAAACAGGGACACGTGATTGAGATGGAATGCCAGTCGGCAGAAATTGAACCTGAAAATGGTTTCAGAAATATGCACATATCTCGAGAACCAACGGACGGATTTGAATGAAACAGAGACCAGATTGAAGAGAAAAGAGCGGGATGTCAGATGAAAATTGGGAAGTGGCTGCAAGAAAGGGAAGGGACTTGAAGTGGGAGGAGAGGTTGTTGATTGGAATTTGGGCCAACAGCGGACATTCATTCGAGCAAAAAACGAATTCAGAAAATTGCCTGTATCTCCTGAACCACTGCACCGATTTCAATGAAACAAAGACCAAAAGACTCGTCATTTGGAGTGTCATTGAACTCGTCAAGTTTTCATTCTTCAGCAAAAATTGAATTGCCTTGCAAAAAATGAATTCATACAAAAAGATAGACGGTGAATCTTCCAACACCACCAACCATTTGTAAATAGTAATCCACGGAGTTGCATCACCTGTAAATTGTCATGATCAACATCCTCAATTCATCAAATTTCCAGGTAAGGACCGTTTCTTGGCATGCTCATGTTCTTTTTGACCAGACAAAGTGCCAAAAGTTTGCCAAAACACCTCACAAAATCTTACTTTTCCAACTTTCCCGATTTTGGGTGGCAAAAATTACTGCTTCAGAATCGAAGTGCACTCAGAGAATTTGATTTTTTGCTCACTTGCAGGCATTGGACAACTTCGGCACTTGGGGGGCATGAAGACAACACTTTGACCATTTCGATTTGGTCAAAATCCGAAAATCGACAAATTTTCCCAAAATCGGCCCCTCAAAACACCCCTTTTTTCGCCGTCACGAATTCGTGTTCGAGATCATTTAAGGGTTAATACTCGAAATTTATCAGAAAAAGCTATCAGAAAATGCCCATATCGTCATTTGCGCAAAATTGAATCCCATGGCACCGAAATGGCACAAGAGCCAACAGAAAACGACAAGACGGAAGAAAGTGCGAGTTTGGAACGTGCATGGATGAGCTCATGTACCAAAAGTTACACAAAGGCATCAGAAATGCCCATGTCGTTTTTTGGGTCAAATTCAATCCCAAGGCTCCGAAATGACAAGAGCCAACAGAAATGACAAAACAGAAGAAAGTGCAGGGTTTGGAACGCGATGAGCTCATGTTCCAAAAGTTCCGCAAAGGCATCAGAAATGCCCATGTCGTTTTTTGGGTCAAATTCAATCCCAAGGCTCCGAAATGACAAGAGCCAACAGAAATGACAAAACAGAAGAAAGTGCAGGGTTTGGAACGCGATGAGCTCATGTTCCAAAAGTTCCGCAAAGGCATCAGAAATGCCCATGTCGTTTTTTGGGTCAAATTCAATCCCAAGGCTCCGAAATGACACAAGAGCCAACAGAAACGACAAAACTGAAGAAAGGCGCGTGTTCACCATGCGATGAGATCATGTGCCAAAAGTCACACAGAGGCACCAGAAATGCCCATGTCGCTTTTTGTGCCGAATTCCATCCAAAGGCTCAAATTGGGCACATGAGCCAACAGGGATGACAAATTGCAAGACAGATCGCATGTTTGCCACGGGAACAGTTCATGTGCCAAAAGACACGCCAAGCACCAAAAAAGCCCATGTCGTTTTTTGAGCCAAAATCCAACGAAGCGCACAACAATGGTGCAAGAGCCATTGAAAACGACAATAAACAAGAAAAGTGCAAAACGTTCACCGACTCGGCGCCGGACATCTGGCCTTTGAGCCCTTTTTGTGCCAGGCTCTTGGGTTTAACGCACAAATTGCTGGCGGGGCAGCGAAGATGGGCCATGGTGGTCCATGAACAAATCGTGCAGAATGGCCCATTATGGGGAGGAGGACATGTGAGAAGGGCTAACGCCTCCCATTTCACTTGATGGAAAATATGGCTTGAAATGGTCTTGGTAATTTTGGATTCATAAATTTGGAACAGTTCACAAATTAATGATGGAACATAATCCCATTTTCGCACTCGCTTGTGTGGACTTTATGAAAAGTCCTCGAAAATGGGAGAAATTTTAAAGTAAAAGATAAAAACAGGGGCCATCTGATTTCAACAGGGTTTGGTGCAACATCACGCCTCACACGAGTGTCATGATGTTTTGCGATGGCATTCTGCCATTGATTTTGAATGGCACCTGAGTTTATGAACTCCCATGTACGAAGACTTTTGATATGGTTTCCATATTATGGGCATTGCATTTTCCCCAAGTAAAAATAAACCATTTAAAAACCACACTGGTCTCTTGTGGTTCCGACTGATTTTAAATGCATGGTTTCAGCTGTTCATGAACTGGTGTTCAGTGTTTTATGGCTGTGGTGGATCCAAATGGGCCGTGCTGACCAGTAAACGCTTCACGTGGTCCCACACTGAACCACACATTTGAATGGAAAATGTGACCAGTATTGCTGGGTTTTTCATGGACCTACGTGGTCCAGCGATTTCCCAGGGCACACTGGGCCAGTGATTGATGTGGAATGTGATGGCATCGAGTGGCCCATGAAAACCACCGGAAAGAAGGGGACCATTGAGATGAATGGTTTCTCGTGTTTTTGGATGGACCATCGTCGCCCATGCATGCCAGTGGAAATGATGGGCCACGGTTTTGTCTGGGTATCAGTGGATATGATGGACCATTGAAAAGCAGAACAGCAACTGGCACCGATGGGCCATGAGTTTGACTGGTTTGAAGCGCAGAATGCTGGGCCATTGTGATCCGCGTTGGGCCTTCATTTTGAGTCATTTGTTTTGGAAAAAAAATTTGCGCCATGTAAATATGACAATAGGTATAGGTATCAGACGCTGCTTTCAGCAGGTTATTATGCCACAAGGCAATCGTCAATGGAGAACATCAAGTTCTCACATATGACAGCAAATGTCATCATGTACCTGGGTAGGGGAAGGGAGGGAAGGGAAGGACACGCGACCGTCGGCTGCAATATTCGTAAGGATAGGAAAGGGTAAAGGAAGGAGGGGTGAGGAGGGTAGATATAGGAGTGTGGAAAACATATCATCGGATTGTGGACGGGGCCTAGTCATATAGCATTCAATACAGGCACACAACAGTCATACACACGCGACCCAAACAAGACCTCCCCACCATCAGCATCAAGCATGAACCAGCACACACGCACACCACAACATACCCATTCGCAATCTCAAATGAAAATATGCAAAAAAGTGAATAAAAGTGAGACATAGGTAGGTGAAACAAAAGGAAGAAGGTAGGGAAATGACGAAATGAAGAAACAAAGCCAACAACATGAGATTAGACAGAAGAAAAAGAAGTAGAAGATAACACAGTTAGACCCACATAGGTTCCTAGGTAGTCTTTCCGGAGCACTACATCGGGGGAATGGGTTCGCCTTGCGTCAGTCGCGCGGCGATAGCGCTGTCCGACAACTGCCGGAACAAATCAGCGATGGCGATGTGTCACGAATTTGAACGATTTGAAGTGTGAAGCGTTTGGCTGTGTGCCATGCCGGGAAAACTTGTGGAACCACACCATGCAATTTAAATGCAGTTTCGGTTGTCAATGAAACTTTGATTCCTGGACGAAAATTTGGCACCAAAGTTTTTCTTTTGCAGTCCAACCAAACGAAGAAGAAAAAAATCGAAAGTGTTTTTTCAAAAATAAAAATTGTTCCTAATTGTGTCATTTGATAAAAATAGAGAAATATCAATGGACAAATATCAAATGATCCAGCAGAAATTTGTTGTCCGCTGAATTGCTTTCATGGTTCTCGTGGAATTATGGCAAGACTGTGGAACACCTGACTACATGCTTTACTCGCATCCGGCGAACCCTTCCTATGCAGATGATGCTTCCGATGCACCCTGCTCAACCAATGATTCCGATGATGCATCCGACGCTTCCGATGCACCCAACTCCTCCAATGCAACCGACATTCTGACGCATCCAAAGCTTCCGATGCATACGTATGATGTATGTCCGACGCTTCCGTTGCATCTGCGATGCTTCTGATGCATCCAATGACTCCGATGTATCCGAAGATTCCGATGCATCCTGCCGGTGCATCGACTCTGCCGGTGCGTCCGACGTTTCCGATGCATCAGACGCATTCTGATGCGTCGTTCTGAAGCGGTCGACGGATATGCGTCCTTCTGAAGCGGTTGACGCTTCCGATCTGTCATTCCGATGCATCCGATGATTCCGATGCATCCGCAGATTCCGATGCATCCCATGATTCCTATGCATCCTTCCTGTGCATCCGACGTTTCCCATGCATCAGACACATCAGATAGGTACATCCTTCTGATGCGGCCGATGCTTCCGATGCATCCGAAGCTGCCGATGCATCAGAAGCTTCCGGTGCATCCGACGCTTCTCATGCACCCAATGCATCTGACGCTTCCGATGCATCCGACGCTTCCGCGAACCCGTCGCTTCCGATGCAACCGATGCTTTCCATGCATTCCGATGCGTCGGATCCCAGATGACCCTCCGGAGTCAGACGAAGCTCAAAAGTCCAATGAACTGTGCATATGTGATTCGCACCCGCTGCTGGACCCTTTTCTTTCAACCCATCATGCAAAATGGGGTCCTTTTTGAGGGACGTGATGTTGTCTGCCCCCGCCTGAACAAAATTTGAATTTTAATAACAGATCCAGAAACTTGCGCGGATTATTTTGACCAATTTTCCAATTTTAAATCGCGACAAAAATTCTTTATTGTCGCATCTTTATTACTGTGCTGCGGTATGGGGTTCGTGTTACTATTCAACGCTAAAGAAAATGTTACTCCTCCAGAACCGTGCAATTAAGATCATAGGTAATTTGGGTTTTAATGCTCCCACAGCTCAATTCATGATTATGCACCAATTATTAAATATTTTTCAGATTGTCAAGTATCAATATTTGATTTATGCGTATAAGGAATTTCACGGCATCACGAACCTTGGTCTGGTTGTTCTTTCCAACCCCAGCAATAGGAATACCAGATTAAATCAGCCAACATCTTTAGACCTCCACGGGTGAGAACTGACTTTGGTACACATGGGTTTGCATATCAGGTTGCTCCCATTTGGAATTTGCTCCCATTGGAATTGCGTAAATCTCCCTCTCTACAACAATTCAAATCCAGAATTAAACGTTATCTCTTGATTCATCCGGAAATTTAAGCTTCATTTCCTTTATTTTCCATTCACATTTTTGTCCTCGCAGATGATAGACCTAAAGGAGCCTCGTTGTGTTACTATTTACGGAAGTCATTTAGACTTCCATGATGTCTCTTATTGACTCCTTATGTTTTTCATTACATGCATCTGCTCTGTTTCATTCTTTGTTTTTCCATTTGTTTCGCATTGTGTGTCGTTAGATATCAAGGAATTGAAGAACGCTGTTATTATTTGCTTGTGTGCTCTTGTACTTTTGTGTGCTCTTGTACTTTTGTTGTTGGGATAGCTGGGACTGACGCAACCTTCTTGCCATGTTCTGTTATCGCATTTTTGATGATTTAGTAAGCAGTGCCTATCCTTGAAACTCAGATGGAAGTGGGTGTTTCCTTTTGTAATTTGATGTTTCCTTTGATTGTTATTTGATCATGTCTAAAAAAATGGTACAAAAAAAAAAGTTAGAAAAAGACGAAAAAAAAGTTAAAGATCGGTACAAAAAAAAAAAAAAAAAAAAAAGGATTAAAAAGAGTTCAAATGGGCAAAAAAAAGAATTGGTGGCCCATGCAAGACAAAGTACCAATCAAAAAAATAAAAATAAAAAAGAAAAAAAAGAAAAAAAGAGAACGTGAAAAAATTTCTCATGCCTTGAAGTTTGACATGTTGGACTGTGCTTGGTCCCTTTAGTTTCCGTTTGTACTTGATTGTTCCTATCATATTGTTCTATTTGTGTTATTGGAAGCCTAATGTCATGTTGGATAACCTGTTTTCACTTGTTGACATGCTTTGTTTCACTTTCTGTAATATTGTGTCAGTCCCAACTATGCCTGCTCCTGGGGCTAGCACAACTGTTGGCAGCTTCATTGCCTTGTTTGACTGTTTTTTTTTTCGGGCAATAGGTAATTGAATTTTTTTTTGTCCTGGATCGGTTATGCATCATTCTTTTTTCTAGGTCAGTTATGTAACCAACATAGGTAGCCTAGGTATGTTATATCAATATGAACTCCTCTTTTGTCTCCTGATGATCCTTTCTTGGACATCATGGGGGCATGCAGAGGGAAAAGCATACAGGCCATTATTTATTCAGTGTTTTGTTTTCTTTTGTAGGTACTTTCTTCCATGCTATGGTACCAGCCCCCGAACTTTCTCAATCTGTGTGCTACCCCCTTTCACCCCCTTTTCCGGTTCAGTGGGAGCGCAACTAATAGGTAGGTATCTGTTTTGACTTTCATTTCTTTTCTTTCGGCCTCAGCTCTGGTCTGCCCAGCCCTCTCAATCGTGGGAGCACCTGGAATGGCCAAAAAAAAAAAAAAAAAAAAGGTGACCCCGCAGAAAAACCGGAAATGACATCCCTGGATTTTGACAGTATGATCCAGATTTTTTTATCATTACGCCACTGGACATACATGGAAATGGGTCCCTGGAGCAAATTCTTTCACTGGCTGATTTCGATTTGTTTCGCTGCAAGGAACATCCCCACAAATTTTAGCGAAATGTTTTCGGGACACCCTGTATCTGCAAAATTTACGTTTTCTGCCTCTTTTCTGCTGCCTATTCTGGAAGCTCTGTGGGAAGAATTGAAATTTATTAAAAAAAAAACACGACCACGACCAGACTATTTTTCCATCCTGAACTTTGATTTGTGGCCAAATGCACGAAAATGTTCCCTTTGCCACATTTTGAATTTGGACAAGGGGGTTGTTGAAAAGTGCAATGAAGTTGATCAAAAGAACTGCGATTGCTTCCCAAAATGAATTTCCCAGAATTTTGGCACCTTGTGCAATTTGTTGAAGTGAAAAAAAGTAACCAAAGAAAAAAAAATGCACAACACGGTGGATATGGACATGTCTTTGGGGTGGTGGATGCCATGAAGACAGTCGATGCATTTTTTTGTTTTTGCTTGCTTTTTTTTTCTTTAATGGCTTGTTGAATCATAATTATTATAATAATTACTTGATATTCTGGAAAAATGATGAAAATTTTGTGAAAAATCATGGAAAATCATGGAATTTGAATCCAAAAATTTCTGTGGCCACCCTGGAATCCTTTTGTCGAATCCGAATCCTGAGTTGCTCGAATCCGAATCCTGTCGAATCCTGACAACCTCGAATCCGAATCCAACTCGAATCCGGATTCGAATTTCGAATCCAAAATTTTCGAATCCGAATCCTGGATTCCAGGAGTCGCACACCCCAAGTGTCCTGCTTGGAGTGAGACACCACCTAAGTGTCCTGCTTGTAGTGAGACACCACCTCAGTTGCTTTGGAATCATCCTTTCCCCCTGTTATTCTGATTTTTTTTTCTTTAATGGCTTGTTGAATCATAAT
>JASGXE010009059.1:0-15786 GCA_030068105.1 Sinentomon sp. SZTP_YWyxl
CCTTTACCTTTCTGGAGGCGTGGGAATAGTGTCGGATAAGAAATTTCAGTTGATTTGATGCCCGTTTTTACCATCTGACTTATATGAGGTCCCCAGTTCAGGGCAGGATTGAAATGAATGCCAAGGTATTTGATATTCTCTGGGCGAGACAACACAGAGGGACCAATGAAATAATCTGAGATGGAGGGATGTGTAGATGAAGCAAATGACATAACAGATGTCTTTGCGACATTTATACTCATTTGATTCTCATCACACCATTTGACTATGGAATCTAGGTCATCCTGAAGGGCTTTGGAATCATCGGAGACCTGATAACTCTGTAGAGGACTATTCATCTGCAAACAACCTGATGTTGGAGATGATATTATCTGCAATATCATTAAATAAATGAGAAAGAGGAGAGGGCCACACACTGAGCCTTGAGGAATGCCACTAGTGAGTGGGTGGGCCTCTGACAGATCGTTGCAAACGAGAACCTGGAACTGCCTGTCAGAGATAAAATTTGAGAGCCACAGGAAAAGATTTTCAGGAATTCTCAGCATAGATAGCTTGAGAGAAGAATAGGTATTGAGACTTTGTCAAATGCCTTAACCAGGTCAATGAAAATTGCATCAGACTGACTGGATTTCCGAGAGCAGTGGCGATGTATGCACAAAACTGGTCAATTGGGATTCGCAAGAGAACTTGCTGCGGAAACCGTGCTGATGCTGAGAGAAGAATTTTTGACCCTCGAGCAACCGATATAAATAGCCAGCTAATCTTTTCCATAAGTTTAGCTGAAGAGCTGATAAGACTTATTGGTCGGAAGGAGGTAGTGGAAAGAGGTGGCCACCTTTAGCTAGTGGTATCACGATACTCATTTTCCAATCATTTGGGATTACATTTTGGGCCAAGGATACTGAGAAGAGCACAAAAAGGAAAGTTTTTAGTTTGTCGCAGTGGTTTTTAAGGAATGCCATAGGTATGGAATCAATGACATTGAAAGTGGAGTTCTTTGTGTTTTGATCGCTTTAACCACCGCTTCCAGGGAAATCAAATCAGCATCACGGAGAAAAGCTTGAACTCGGTTGTGGGTGACAGTGGATGCAGCAGGAATCTTTGGGTTGAGATAGCTCTTCAGAGCCAAAGCAAAAAGCTACTCGACCCAGCATTGGCACCAAAGGCAATTGACTGGAAGTTTTGCTATTGTGGAACTTCCAAAACTGCTTTGATGTGAGGCATCATTGATTGCAAGTTTCTGAACAAAGGCGTGCCTCAATGAAATTCAGATTGTTTTGGTAATCCTTTAAAGCAGCAGCATAAAGAGGGAACAGATTCTGGTTTGAGGAGGGAAGAAAAAAGGTTTAACATTTTGAAGTATTTTTGGCGAAGATGGCATTTAAACCAAGGTGGGAAGGAGAGATTTCTAATTTTAATTGGACCCGCCTAGGTATAAAGTGATCAATGGTTCAAAGTGCAAAAACTGTCTTGAATTCAGTCCAGAGCTGGTCAACTATGGGGTCAAGATTACAGAAGTCAAGCAGAGCAAAGTCAAGTAATCTATCGACAGCATCCCTGTCATATTTGTCAAAAAGATATGTGCGGCCAAGGTCACTTTGGTGGGAAGGGAGAGGGGGAGGTGCACAACAATCAACCTGGAAAAAGGCACTTATCATAAAGTGGTCACTCATGCCTATAAAGGATTTAATTGACATTGCGTTGATTGTGGACAGTGAAAAATAAGATCAATAGCTGTTCCAACATTCGGCTCAAGCATGTCAGTGGGGTCGAGTTACAATGTTCACAGCCCTGACTCAGAGAAAACCTGTCACATAGGCGTTGCAATCCTTCTGGATAAACACAGTCTGCAGGACAAGGGAGGACATTGAGGGAAGTCACCCATATGAAAATTGGCGAGCTACAACCAAGCGGATGTGACTGCAGGCATGGAGTGATTGCTGCCAGGAACAGTAATGTTCCTGGCAGCAATCACTCCATGCCTGCACTGTGAATGCTCCAGGTAAGTAAGACCACCTCTCCACCTAGTACCTATAACGCAAGCATCTGCCAACCGACGTGAACCCAGGGTACAAACGCCTCAGATTAGATTTTCCAATGGTGATGATGACATCCCCATTGGAAACTGAAGCAGATGAAACCGGGCCTCCTGCAAGCTGTGATCCAGCTCTACCTCCAAGAGTGGGGGTGGATAGAGCGGCCAGACGTGACCCGGAATCAGCGCTGCAGTTGTTCAAATTTCTCTGAGAGCAGTCAGGAGGAGGCTGCATACAATTCGAAGAACTCGAAGGACCACGTGAAGATTCTCGGCTGTCCAAGCCTGAGATAATTGCTTCCAGTTTTGCGATCCTCAATTTCAATTCCTTTATCTCCTCCGACTGCCCGCAGATTCTGCAATGAAAAGGCACATTTCCAGCGTCAGAAAACAAGCACGTAAGACCCGACGCCGCAAAAGAAACCCAATCCAGACACTTGTCGCACTGTATCCACTCAGGCGTCGGATTGGACTTCACTTTTTTGGTTTTGGCGTTGGATTGGACTTCACTTCTTCACTAAACATTCCAACACTGAACATCATCTGATCATCATCATCTCTGGTTTGGTTATGGCACATAAAGGTGCTGCACTTTGCATACAATGCAAGCAAAAGACTGGTGCAGGTTCCATTCAATGCACCTCTTGTGGTGACTGGTGTCACAAGAAGTGCTCTGGATTATCTGAAGCTGAATACGACACGGTGACTCAGGCTGAACAGACTCCGTGGCATTGCAAGATATGTCAAGAATCTCAATGCAGCCCTGCTAGCCCCACTCTGCCTGCCATTCAGGATAAAGCTCAAAAGCGCCATCGGATCGCTCACGGTCTTCTGCAAAGCAAGGTGGTGGTCCTAAACAAGGTGGTTCGAAGGCTCCAGGTGAGGATAAGGATGCAGGAACAGCCAACAGCGACCTTGGTACATTGGGAATGAAGATGGATAAGCTTTTCAGCATAATGGAGAAATTGAATGGCAATGTTAAACAGATTCAGGAGGATCAAGTTGATCTGAGAAATGCTGTCCAATTCATGAGTTCCACACTTGAAAGTTTGGGTGAAGATCTTCAGAAGGCACGTAGACAGATTGACCTGAACACTAAGAACATTGGAAATGTGCAGGCTGACTGTCGACTCTTTGAAGAACAGTTGAATAAGCTTTCTGTGGCCCAAGCCAGTATGGATCAGTACAACAGGATCAACAACTTGGTAATTAGAGGCTTGCCTTACATCGATGAAGCTGCTGTTGGGAATACTAATCCAATGGAGCTTATAATGAACAAACTAGCAAGTGCTGTCAAGTGTCAGTTTTCCTACAAGAACGAAGTGGATATTGCCCATTACATTAACTTACCAAGCTCAAATGGATCGAAGTCGATTTTGGTTAAATTTCAATCTCGGGAGATGAAGAATCTGCTGCTGACCAGCATCAAAAAGGCTCGTCCGAAGCTGCATGATCTGGGCTTCAAGGACTTCCCAAATACACCAGTGTTTGCCTCCGATCATCTAACCAGGCAGACAGATGCATTATTCCAATCGGCCCGGAAATTCAAAGGAGATAAAAACTGGAGCTTCTGTTGGACACGAGACTGTCGAATCTTCTTGAGGAAGGCGGAAGGCCAACGTTCATTCGTTATTAACTGTCATGATGATTTGAATCGTTTATCTGGCATGTGATATTTTGGTCTGTAAATTAATAATGTAAGCATTTTGTTCATGATGGCTGCATTTGATATAAATAAGTATAAGGGGTTGTCATGCAGTTACACCCGTCCTGATAAGCTTGTGAGTTTTGTGGGTAATTGCCTTCTTACTTTAGCAAATTGCAATGTGAGGAGCCTGGTTAAAAATTTTGACAAAGTTAAAACCCTGTTGTCCCTGGCCAAGATACCAATTCAAATAATTGGTGTCACAGAGACTTGGTTGAACGAACATACTAGCTCAGTGGTGGGGCTTCCAGGTTATAATCTTTTTAGTCATAACCGAACAGTCAAGAGGGGTGGGGGAGTTGCTTTATACATTTCAGACTGTCTCCAAGCAACTGTTTTTGGTGTTCAACCCTTACTGGTAGACAATTTTGTTGAGGCGCTTGGGATCCATGTCTGTTATGATCATAGAAACAGAATAGACATGGACTTACGTGTAATAGTCGTTTATAGGGCTCCTGGGTATTGTGCCAGACAATTCTGTGAGAGCATGGCTGCTTTCTTGTCTACACTGATGCTAAGAAATAAAAGTGATATTGTCATAATGGGTGACTTCAATATTGATGTTGGCAATGTAACTTTAAGCGCTCAATATTTGTTAAATTCTTTAATGTTTCATCAAATATGCCAAGTAATAACCAGGCCTACGCGGCGAACAAATAGGTCAGGAACTGTGTTGGATCTCATCTGCACTAACTTGATGCAGTACAGGGCAGGGGTTGTTGAATTCTCCATATCCGACCACCTCCCAACCTTAATTGCCATTTATGACAGGCCCATTGATCAAGTAGGCCTATTCCCTACAAGTTTTGTGCAAGATCCTGTCAACTTGGAGCAATCCTTTGTCGATTCTTCTCGATTACGCTCTAAGCTTGAGGAGGCTGACTGGTCATTTTTGGAAGCTTCTGCTGACAGTCAGGAAGCCTACACCTCCTTTCTCACTTACATCAGAGCTCAGTTTGAAGAGTCACGAAGGGTCTTTAAACCAAAGAGTAGGAAGTTCCAAGAACATGTTCTAATTCCATGGGTAACTCCTGCTCTAGCAGATCTGATCATTGTGAGGGACAATTTGAAATCTAAACTTTATAAGAAGCCTTACAATGTCAGGCTGTTTAATAGAGTCCGGGATGTTTCTCGAACTGTGGATACCATGACAGCCGAGCTCAAGAGCAATTACTTTGCCAATAGACTAACCAAAGCAAGTTCAATTAAAGACACATGGATGGTCATTGAGGAAGTTTTGAATAGGAAGAAGAAGGTGAGAGCTCTTTGCCCTTGTTTAGATGACCCTGGGGGTGGCCTTGTCCTGGATGAGCTAGGAGTTGCAGAGAAATTCCAGGCCACATTTATGAATTCTGGTGGAGGTCCAAACTTGGCTCATTCAGATCACATTGCTCCACTTGCCACTAGCAGCTACTGTTCCCTTTATCTTACCCCTTGTACACAGGGTGAAGTTGTAAGAATGATAGAGGAGCTTAATGATGCTACCTGTGGTTATGATAAAATATCCATTAAGTTTATAAAGCGTAATGCAGATATTATATCTTCTCCTCTGTCATGTCTGATAAACTCAGTGTTTCAGCAGGGAATTTTTCCCAAAGAGTTAAAAAAATCTGTAATTGTTCCTGTTTTTAAGAAAGGAAGTCCAACTGAGCCTAGTAATTATCGGCCTATTTCCTTGCTTCCTGCCTTAAGTAAGCTTTTTGAAAAGGCCATTCATAAAAGACTTTTGGGTTACTTTTTAAAGAATAAGATGTTGGACAAGCGCCAGTTTGGCTTTCTGCCAGGTAGGTCAACAATGGACGCTCTTTCTAGTGCAATTAACCAAATCAAATCTCACTTGAATACTGGTGATTCTTGTACTTCAATTATGGTAGATCTGAGTAAGGCCTTCGATAATGTTAATCACACATGTTTGCTGGAGAAGCTACACAAATATGGAGTGAGGGGAGTCCCTGCTACTCTGATTTCATCCTATCTACAAGACAGGGCACAAATGGTTCGTGTTGGGTCAGTTCTCTCTGAGGAGGCAACTATCAGAAAGGGTGTCCCACAGGGGAGTGTTTTGGGGCCTTTGTTCTTTATCATTTACTTGAATGACCTGTTCGATTTTCTGCCACCCTTTGCTCATGTGGTTGCCTACGCAGATGACCTAACTGTAGTTGTGGCAGGTTCTGATCGGGCAGTGATGCTGGACCGAACCAAAACTGTTCTGGAGGCTCTTTTCCAGTGGTGTGATAGCAACCATCTGTGTGTAAATGTAGCAAAAACAAACTTTATCCACTTCATATTGCGTGGTTCACCACCACTTTCTTCAATTCAGGTCAGGCAACATGAAATTAAGGAGGTTGTTTCTGCCAAAGTGCTAGGAATCGTAATTGACCGTAATTTGAATTGGCTGGAGAATTTGGGTGTACTATCAAAAAAGCTTGTGTTTGGTATCTACTTGTTGCGGACGACTATGTTGTATCTTCCATATTCCTGTGTTTTTCTTGTTTTTCGTGCTTATTTTGAATCTCATGTGCGTTATTGTGCAGCCATTTGGGGAACTGCATCGGAAACTGCTATAAAACCAATATGCATTCTGCACAAGAAGGGGATTAGGATTCTTGCCAATTTACCTTTCAACGCTCCGACAAAAGCTGCATACAAGCAAATGCGCCTTTTTAATGTCTATCAGCACATATATTTTCAAATTTTGCTACTGGTTCACAAGCACTTGTATGGAACCACTTTTCATCCGAGTGATGCAGCAAATAAACACCTGGCCTTAAGTTTGCAAGTTGTGAATTCTGTGCCAGCTCAACTTAGATCAAAAGATGGTAGGGAACTTACTGCATGTAGATTCCATAATCTGGCTGGCAAAAATTCATTACATCATTTAGGTTTTGCTCTATGGAATAAGATTCCGGCATCTTTAACCCCTCAAGCCCGGAATTACGAATTCGGCATTTGCAATGGTATTCCGCAATTTTCGGCACCAAAAAGTGTCGCTCCCACCGGAATTAATAATTTTTGCAAGGATTTTCGAAAAACGGAAAAAGCAGAAATGCATGCATTTCCCGCCCAACCAAGCCAGATTTCTGCTCTGTGTCAATAAAATCACTCATATTTTGATGTTTTCAACCAATAAAACACTTTTGCACAAAAAAACTGGCCAAAACACACACAAACCACTGAAAACCGCACCAAAATTGAGGAAAAACTGGAAAAAACAGGAAATTTCAACACGACGTCATTTCAAAACGAATGCAGCAAACCGAGTGAAATAAGCGTCTGCTAAATCGCGAGTCTTTCAACTTTTCGAAAATTCAAATTTCGGCGGCCGGCAGAGGTCGTGCGATCGCGAAAAAAGGCGCCTTCAACAGGAACTCAAGACAAAAACCCGGGAAATTTGAAAATTGCGCCAATTTGAAACGGTTGGACCGATTTTGGTGGAATAAACATCGTCTGGATCGCTGTTTATTCCTCTTTCAGACTATGAAAATTTCAGCCGACGTGATTCGCCGCATTTGCGGCGATAAACCCATTTGAATGCATGGTATTCCCGTGCGTACGGTGTACGGCAGTCGGCAATTCGCCACAGCTTTAAACACGCGTACACCTTACGTCAGTCGGATATCAGTTCAGTTTTTGAGCGCGTAAGGTGTACGGGCGCCGGGCTTGACCGGTTAAGAGACTGTCGGGATTTTAAAGGGTTCAAATCAAATTTAAAGAAGTTAATGCTTGAACATCAGTTGTTTTTTGAAAGGCAATCATTATAAGACGTCAAATTTTCTCTCGTTCTTTTTTGGTCACTTTGGGACATTTTTAGAAAGAATTGCCAATACAATTGAGCAGCCCATTCACTCAGGAGAGTTTCTATAGGTATTTTGAGGGAAGTCATTTGACTTCTGTGGTTTTTTGTTTCAATTAGGGGCCTAAATGCAGTAATCCTGGCTCTTAAGTTGGGACAAGTTTCCAGCCAATTGGCCTATTATTATTAATCATGTTCCTCTTTTTCTTTTTTCTTGTGCATGCATGTGCACCCACTCTCTAGGGATATAACTACCAAATGGTCTTTTATTTATTCGGTGCTACACACATCTATGAAATTTGCTTGATTTTGAAATCGGCATGCTGAGTGCTGCTGTCCCTTCTGCCTTGCATTCTTCAATCATGGACGGATCCTGACATCACTGCTTCTGCTTCTTATGTTTCTGCTGACAATCCCATGCCAGCACATTGGCTCACATGATCGAGTAAGTACCTACCTGGCTTCTATTGTGATGTTTTTGGGCATGCTTGCTTTCTATGCATGTTCTTGGACATGGGTGTGCATGCATTTGCAATTTAATTCATGATTTTTGAAGATTAAAAAACGCAAAAAAAAAAAAAAAAAAAAACGTCCAAGATTCGAAATTTTCGTATCGAATCAAGCGTTGCACAGTCCTGTGACTACTGGATTTCTTCAAAGTAATTATCGCAACTCCTAATTCTTGCTCACAGAATGCATGTTGGCTGTTGCATTCGCATTTTTTGTTGAAATTTTTGAGTTTTTTTGAGTTTTTGCTGAAATCTGAACGGTCGCAAATTTTTCCGCCGCCGCCACAGAGCTCATTCCACTTGAAGATGTGAGGTGAGAATGCTCACAAGTATGCTTTGGGGGAAGCCAGAATTCCTGCAAAAATGAAAAGCCGATGAAGAATTGGAGATTCATTGAGGATTCGGCAAGAAATCAAAGTTTCTCGTTGTTGGTTTGAACAGAAAAGTGAGAAGCATTCTCAGATTATATCTTCAAATGGAATGAGGTGTATGGGTATTTCATTTCTGTTGCCACTCAATGGAGCACTCTCACAGGAGAGCTCAAGTGATTTACACAATCAAATAAACAAAGACAAACGGCCGAATGCACCAATAAGCCTAAGCTTTCCCTAAAACTGACACTTGGCTAAGTGATAGCGAAGTGACAGCTAAGTGCTAGTCACAAAGCATTGCAGCAACAATAAGTGGTAGCTGAGTTACATCTTAGCTAAGTCTTAGCTAAGTGGTAGGGAAGCACTGCAAACTGATCTGACTCGGAGAACACAATTCAAAATTTTGGAAAACCTCAATCCGAAATTTCGGGACGCAACCGGTCCGAAATTTTTATTTTTTCTTTCTTTCATGGTGAATATAAATAAATGAAACGGAAATATTTTTTGACGGAAGGAAAAAAGCGGAAAGTTCGCCAGAAACTGTTCCATCACGCCTCCGATGTTTCAAAATGCAGGATTCGAATGCTCAACCTTGCTTGCAATAACAAAAAAAAAACAAAAAAACGGAAAGGAATCCGCTCATCGCACGTCAAAAGGTAAGCAAAGTCTGATCTGGACCAACCTAGCACTAATGCTAAGATACCACTCAGCTATCCCTTGAGTTACATCTCAAAAGTTGGTGCAATGCAAATGGTGCAATGCCTAGCACTTCGACTAACGCTAATTCTAAGCTTAGCCCTAAGAAGCGACTATCCCTAATCCTAAGTCTTAGGTCGAACTCCCACTATGCTTCAATGTTGACGCAATCGAAATTAGCACTTAAGTTCAAGATAAGGGTAAGCTTAGCGTTAGTCGTATTGGTGCATTCGACCGAAAGATTTCTTTTCTTGGCTGACAATGGAGATCAGCTCCGAAAAAGTTCTCCATAAGACTCCAAGGTCTTCCCTTGAATTTGGCCAGAACGTTATTGGTTAGTGGTCCAAAAAAGCAATCTTGTGAGACTGAATAAAGCTTCTCTGGGAGAAACTCAACTGCTCCTCAGCTTGCTCAAAAATTTTGTGACATTGAGACAAAACCTTCACAAACTTCTTCTCCGAATGCCAACCTCATCAGGATGAAGCAGTTGGCAGTCTGACTTTGGAAACGGTGTTTGGCAACAACAAAATCGGAAATTGCACATTTTTTCCATTTTTCACTCGAATCCGTTTTTCAAAAACAGAAATATGGCAAAAAATCGACAAAATAAAAACAATTTATTTCCTTTTTGCAGGGTATCCGCGAAATCTTGTGAATTCTCGTTATTCTCCCCAGCTAGCATTTGGTGCGCCAAGCTCAAAGACCAAGCACACAAAACACCCAAGGGCCTGATGGCGCTGGTAATTCTTGCATCTGACTCACAATTTTACTCTTAGTTGATTCACGACGTTCCAAAACCATGAGCCCGGCACCAAAGCGACTCATGCAGTGGCGTGCGGTCAGGGCAGGCAAGGCAGGCACTGCCTGCCCAAGAAAAATTTCATGAATTGTTCATTTTTCATTTTTTGCAAACATTTGCGACCGGGCCATCAAAGTCCACACACAATATGGACTGAGCCAACTCCGAGAAAGGCACACTTCGATTTGCCTGCTGCAGGCTGCTGCTGACAGTGTCTGCTGAACGATGTCTCAACTGGGAACTCCCTTCTTTCCCGATGAGGTTACCCTGCCCTCCCTCTTTCTCGCTGGTCTTCCAGACGCAAGCGAATCCACTGCTCCATTGGCGCATCAGATTCATGGAGGCAAGATGTGATGCTGCCTGCTTGAGGGATCTGTGGGGATGCGATGAAGCCCATGCCGCTCCATCCCGTAAGGTGGAATCACCCACTGCAAGTGGAACAGCTCATGATGCCGAGTAGGCACTTTGAAATCTGCCTCCAGCTGCAACTCTCGTCGGAGAGCAAGCATGAAGATTCGTGTTGTTCCGTTCTCCCGCTAATCCAGCCCTCTGCTGTGATGACATCGCTGGCCAGCCTGCGATGAATGCAAACCTCACTTCGCCAAAGGCATGCTGTCTGCCGCAATTTTTGAATGTCAAGTGCGGCCAAATGTTGATTTTGCGGGAATGGGAAACAGAAAAGGGAAACATTGGATTTTACTTGTGAAAATATCAGATTCTGGTGTGTGGGCAAAAATTTGTGATAATTTATGAAATGTGGACCCAATTTATAAACTTCTGAAGTCGGTGCCACAATTTGTGAAACCAATGAATTTAAATTTACTTGTGTTATTGATGAAGGCACTCAAATGGTACATTTGGAAATGTCTATTGGATAAAAAGCTTGAAATTGGCTTGCAGCGGCATAGCCAGTCCTGTGCGAACGGGGGACATGGGGACACTGCTCACCGCAATTCAACTTTCTGTCACCCATCTGGGCTTTGCTTATTGTAAATGATTCTTTTGAAATTTCCAAAGTGATTTTTTCCTTTCACCTCAGTTCCGAACCACCTCACTGAAATATGTCGTCCGCACCTTGCTGCTATTCAATACAGTGTTGCCAGATGATTTTTTCAAAACCCGCAAGATTTTTGTGAAAAACCCGCGGAAAAACCGCAAGAAATTTCAGAAAATAGCCAAAAAACCGCGGGCTTCAAAAACACACAATTGCGGGAAATCTGACATTCCACCCAATTTCTGAAATGAAAGGTTCGTGAGTCGTGACAAGGACAACAGAACCGACACCGAACATTGTGGGCAAAGGAACCTCTGGACATCATTTTAGATTTCTCCAACCACATATTGATTCCCATACCGCAGAAAAAGTTTTCCACCTCTGCCCATTCATTATTTTCTCGTTGTTTGGAAATCTGTGCATCTCACATCTTTGCAGTTGGAACTAATTGCATGCAAAAAATCGCATAATTTTTTTTTCCAATCCACTTCCGCGGACGGCAGCATCGCAACAGCCAATCCCGTCGTCTCAATTTGTGACGTCATCAATTTTGGCATTTTTGCATTGCCACCGCTTAATTTTGCCATTTGGCGTGTTTGCCACCGATTCGCAACTCTTTCTGGGGTCACAATAGGGTTAGGTTAGGTCAGGTTAGGTTTGGTTTAGTTTGGTTTTGAAATTTGGATGTTGAAATTGGCTGGAATTCCCAACAGCCAATCAGAGACGCGCCTGCGGAAGTGGATTGGGAAAAAAATATGCCAAAAAATCAGCGAGAGTCATGTCGAATTTCACCAGCAAAAAAGCAAGTCAATTTTTCGCGGTCAATGCTGCTTTTTTTCTGCCGTTGTTCAGAAATGAAATGTGATTTGTGTAATGCGATTCGCGAACAGCGAATGAATGACAAAAGAATTTATCATGAATACAACGAACTCTGAGGAGAAAGTGAGTGGATGAATTGAATTTTTGTTCGCAAAAACGGCAACTTTGTTCTAAAATGAGAAAAAAAATCGAAAAACTCCACCAAAAACCAGAAATCAAAAACAAAAATTTCTGCCGGAAAAACAACCGGAAAACCGCGAACTGCGGAGCCGAACCAGCAAAAAAACCGCAACCCGCGAGACCCAAAATTTTCCCGCGGGGAAGCTCAAAAACGAGTGGAAATTGCCGTTGGTCAAATGCGACTTGTGAATCATGAATGAATGAAAAGAATTTATCATGAATCCAAATCAACTCAGACAGTCAATGGATGAATCGAATTTTTGCTCGCAAAATAATGTGTTCCAAAACAAGAAAAAATCGAGAAATCCACCAAAAACTGGCAAAAACCAGAAACCAAGAACAAAAAACAATCTGCTGGAAAAACAAGCGGAAAAACCGCGGACTGCGGAGCCGAACCCGCGAAAAAACCGCAACCCGCGAAACCCAAAATTTTCCCGCGGGGAAGCTCAAAAACTAGCGGAATTTCGCGGGAAAACCCGCGATCTGGCATCACTGCCCGCGAAAAAACCGCAACCCGCGAAACCCAAAATTTTCCCGCGGGGAAGCTCAAAAACCAGCGGAATTTCGCGGGAAAACCCGCGATCTGGCATCACTGATTCAATATTCAACTGAATGCACACAGATGTGAAAATGCTCAGTTTTTCAAAAACTTGAGCATTCTGGGCACCATTTGAGGCTCCATTTTTCAAAATTTCTTCCCCTTCGGGGAGGGGGACACCCCTTCCCCGAACCCCTCCCCCGGCGTTGCGCTTCGCGCAACGCAGCCTCGACGACGCTGCTCTGGACAAAGTGCCTGCCTGCTTCTGGCACCCACCGCACGCCACTGGACTCATGCGCCAAATGGCGCGGGTAAATCGCGCGTCTGACTCAAGCATTTTACTCAGGGTGGCCTCTGAAGAGCAAATCCTGTGGCTAATCCAAAGGCCTGGCACCAGAATTACTCATGCGCCAAATGGCGCAAGTTAATCATGCGCCTGATTCAAGAATTACTTACTCCAGTTGGCACCATGCGCTTTCAGGGCATCGAATGTTCAACATTCCTCCTCCCCTCCCGCCCCCTCTCACTCTCGATCCTGATTCCAAGTGGCCGCGTTTGTTTTCATTCCTTGACAATCCGAAAACTCAAAACCAAAACACAAACACAACAAGCAAACAGCAAACGGTTCAGTAAAGATCTTGGCGGTGTGGTAAGGCGGCGTAGTGGCGGGCGGCGTGTGTCACGTTCGTCTCCTTTTGTTTGTCGTTTTTGGTGTGTGGTCGAAGACTGCTCTGTTGCAATAATTTCTTCAGAGACTTCGGACATTTCGCGCGGTAAAATGATTTTTAAACGACAATCTGTGTTGACTTCCACGATTGAATACATTGCAAACAGAAGATGACAACTGCGCATGGCAAAATTGCACAGCATTTCAACCGTGAAACACTTTATCGAGTAAAATGCCGTGCGATTCGTCCTGGAAGTCAACACAATTATTGTCATTCCCCAGCAGATTTCGACAAAATGAAATGATCTTTCCCCGTTAATAATTAGTGAAAATGCCAGGCCCAGATATGGTACCACGTTTTGCAAGTTCAGTTCATGGTGAAATGATTCGTGCACAATTTTTTTTGAGCATATGATGCTGTTATTCCTTCCGCTTTTTCCACGACAGCATTTGTTTGGTCGTTCTTGTTTTTGGGTCGTCGCAGCAGTGAACAGGCCATTTAACTCGCCAAGCAAATTTTCATCAAAGGAAGCTCAGGAAAGGTCATCTGTCAATTCGCGGGCCAAAAATAAAATAATTTCCCAACGACGTTACCTGCTCTTTTTTTTTAAATTATTGTCATTTTTGTCCCCACTTGACAACTTGGGTTTTTGTTCGTTTCACATTGTTCATTGAATTTGCAACTTTTCTTCGAGGAATATTTCAACTTGGCGAATTGAGACCTGTTTGCATGACTCAACCATATGGAGCTCACAATGTCACAGTTTGAGAGCTCTGCGGTCATTGCGCGTTGCGAAAATCGGAAGGCAGCCGTCGGTGCAACGTGGCAGCGGAATTTTATTCCCACACATTGTTTTTTCCATTCAACTGTTGCATCCGAAACCTTTTTTCTTTCGTTTTGTTCTTGTGCATGCGGAAGAAAAAAGCACCAGATTTCAACAAAGAGTTCTGGAGGTGTCAAATTTTGACCTGGGTTACAACCCAGGCAGCAAAATAACCATGAAAGAATTCTTTTAGAAGCTTCTATTATCCTTCTAATATGCCTTCTTTTTCGATTCTATAGAACTACTATTTCTGCCAGGGTCTTCTATTTTTGTTCTAAAAGGTTGCTTCTAAAAGAACAGTTTTAGAAAGCCTCTATAGAAGGATAATAGAATTCTAAAATCTCCAAAAACTAGAAGGATAATAGAATTCTAAAGAGGCCTTCTATTATGCTTCTTAAAGTCTTCCATTTAGAAGGGTGTATTAGACGTTTAAAGAGACTCAAAAGTAGAAAGCATTTAGAATTCTGAAATCATAAGCATGGAATGCGCAAAAATTGGAATTTTTATTTTTGTTGTGCAGATGCTTCAAAAATTGGACGCATCTGCATAACGAAACAGAGAAACTCCATTGCGGGACTCGTTGTGGGGCTCAAAAATAGTTCTCGACCATAAGAGAGTTTGATAAAAATGAAAATTTGCAAAACCTGTCCAAAATTGCCAATCAATTTTCGATTTGCAGAAAAATTCGAAATATTCACCCGGGGCCATTCGAACAGTTTGAACAGGACTGATGCAGTTTTATGCACAACGTGATCAGCATAACATGCTCCTGCGACGCATACCAATTGGCATTGACTTCAAAGGGCACCGAAGAAGATATGAACTCCTCTCTGCTGGAAGAGTTTTGGCGGGCATTAATCAAAAACATCAACCACAAGAGTAAAGAAATATCTTCGCCAACGCAAGTGAAAATGCAACCGCAAAGGACATCAGCTGAGCTCCGTGGTGATTTCGAATTTTTTGGAGACAGCAATGGGAAACCCATCTTTGCGAAACAAGGCATTCAACATGGTGGAACATGTGTGGCGACCTTTTCGTCCTGTCACACACGTGCAAAAATAAGTTTTTTAGACATTGCAAAAACTGTTTTTGTGGAAATTATCGTTCAGGAAATCACAGTTGCGCCGCCTGCATCAGAGCGAAATAAACTCCCAGCAAATTGGATGGAAACAGACCCCTCTCTGACAAATTCGAAAGTGTGAATTCGCCGCCGTATCAAATCCGTGTTGCATTCTCCAAATGTCTTTGGCCAGCGACGGTTCAGCACCATCAAATGGAACTCCCAATGTCGAAAGCACCGCAAAAATCAACTCTTAAACAGAATGGCTGCATTTCTGCAATGCTTGCGAGATTGAGAATTTCATTGAGGCCAAAATTATTCTCTTTGACAAAACACCTTTCAGTGACGCCGTGTGATCGCACACATGCAAACGCTGAAGGCAAGTTGTGCGACTTCAAACAACACACAGGTTCCAATTATTTTCATTTGGAAATACAAAACAACAAACAGCAGGTGGCGTCAGTTGAGAAGGAAATGAAACATCACGAAGACATATGCTTGGATTTAAAACCTGACTTTAATCAAGAAAAATGCGTGAAGCACTGCTGCGATATTCCGTCTCACGAATACTTTCCCCGGCACAAGGAAATGTTGCCAATTGCATACGCATCAGGGGCAGCATCGATGCAACTTCAAAGGAAACAACAATTGTATTCGTGCACGAAAACATGCTCACGTTTTCGGAACTGCCGCAGGCCAAATCACCCCATGTGCCATAAAAATCGCTTCTTCGAGAAAAACATTTGAGAGTCCAAAATGCACAAGACGTGTGCATGAAGAAAAGACTAAAATCTTG
>JASGXE010009060.1:0-16925 GCA_030068105.1 Sinentomon sp. SZTP_YWyxl
GAAGATAAGATAAAGAAGATAAGGGAGACAAAATACCGAAGATAAGATAAAGAAGATAAGGGAGACAAAATACCGAAGATAAGATAAAGAAGATAAGGGAGACAAATACCGAAGATAAGATAAAGAAGATAAGTAGACAAAATACCGAAGAAAGATAAAGAAGATAAGGAGACAAAATACCGAAGATAAGATAAAGAAGATAAGGGAGACAAATACCGAAGATAAGATAAAGAAGATAAGGGAGACAAAATACCGAAGAAAGATAAAGAAGATAAGGGAGACAAAATACCGAAGATAAGATAAAGAAGATAAGGGAGACAAAATACCGAAGATAAGATAAAGAAGATAAGGGAGACAAAATACCGAAGATAAGATAAAGAAGATAAGGGAGACAAAATACCGAAGAAAGATAAAGAAGATAAGGGAGACAAAATACCGAAGATAAGATAAAGAAGATAAGGGAGACAAAATACCGAAGATAAGATAAAGAAGATAAGGGAGACAAAATACCGAAGATAAGATAAAGAAGATAAGGAAGACAAAATACCGAAGAAAGATAAAGAAGATAAGGGAGACAAAATACCGAAGAAAGATAAAGAAGATAAGGGAGACAAAATACCGAAGATAAGATAAAGAAGATAAGGGAGACAAAATACCGAAGATAAGATAAAGAAGATAAGGGAGACAAAATACCGAAGATAAGATAAAGAAGATAAGGGAGACAAAATACCGAAGATAAGATAAAGAAGATAAGGGAGACAAAATACCGAAGAAAGATAAAGAAGATAAGGGAGACAAAATACAGAAGAAAGATAAAGAAGATAAGGGAGACAAAATACAGAAGGTAAGATAACGGTGATAAACACCGCCCTACAACACGGATTATTCTTATTGGATGTGCACAAATAAGATCATGGAGTAACTCCTCAATTTTTTGAGTAGTAAAAGGCGAAACTCTTTCCGCAATAGATACATCAAGGAGATTCCAAGCGACGAAAGAGTGACGCGAAACTAGAATTCCTTGGCTTTGTATCTCACTTCCTCATTTCCTTTACTATCGTTCATAATCGAGAAATTGTAGAAGTATGCAAAGTAATAGTTGGCAACATAAAAAGAGGTTACCAAAATCAGGTAATAGGTCCTTCAGAATTCCCTCCTCTCCGTTAACGAACACTTGAGCTGAAAAACGTGGAATATATCCGTTATTTTCTGGTGTCATTTATATTCTATCCAATCCGAGGAAGCGAGGCCAGGAATATTCTTTGCGTTACGTAACGTTGTACAAAAATGCGTTTGGGAAACCAAAAAGAGGGATTGTCATTCTGCGAATTTTGCATTGTAGCAAAGAGAAATTGCGGAAAAGGGAAATGAACTCGGGAGGCGTAATGGATTAAACTATATGAATCGGGCACTTTTCCATATAGCCCCATGTAAAACGTCCGACCCACAGAAAGTGAGAAACAACACTCGGAACAAAGAAAATAGGTTAGGTTGGGTTAGGGTAGGTTAGGTATGTCAGGTTAGGCAGGTTAGGTTGGGTTAAGTCAGATTTTGTTTGCTTTATTGTTCACGCGAAAAGTCGGGACATTTCCCGATTCGTATAGATTCATGAAATACGCACTCCGGAGACCGGGGACGGGTCTTTGTTCACCACGATATTTTGACATTGTCAAAGGAAATTCACTTGGAAAACTCAGGACAATTACTTTCTTCTTGCCAATTTTGGAATGCGATTGGTAAAAGGGGAAAAAGTGAATGCGATTTGTAAATCGAGGAAATGGAAATGCGATTGGAGAACGTTTGCCGGTTTTGCAATGCAGTAAATGCGATCGGGTAAATATGATTGTAAGGCTAAAGGAAATGCTGTAAAAGGATATAGGCCTAGATGCAGTTTGCTAATTTTGCAATGTTGTGAAAGTAAATGCGATAGGGAAAATGCGATTAGAAAAGCGTGAACCAGACACAACTCTTCCGATTATGCGGTTTGTAAAAGGAGATGCAATAATGAAACCGAAGACGGGACACGGTCTGTCGATTTTGCATTGGTGTGGAGGGGAAATATCTTGGGAACAATGGACTTGACACTGTCTGCCGATTTTGCAATGCTGTAAAAGGAGGATGCGATATGAAACCGAAGACGGGACACGGTCAACCGATTTTGCAGCGCTGAATAAATTAATTTATTTTTTCTTTATTTGTAAATCGATTAGAATAACTCACAAAATGACTTGCGGCGAAGAGATAGTCGTGATGAATGGAAATCCAAATCCCGGAGGATTTCCATTCATCGCGATCTTTCTCTCCGCCGTTGGTCAGTCGGGTTTGGATACACGAACATTGCGTGAATTTTTTTCAACGTGATCTCTTCTTGTTCCAAATCCGTCATAATTAATCCCTTGTTCTTTGCACTGTGATAATAAAAAAACTAGGGGGCTATGCCCCCTAGTTTTGCGGCCTTGGGCCGCCAACCCCATGTCGGGGCTGCGCAGCCATCCCCTTCCATCATATCCATGTGCCCTTTGGTTTCCGGCGGTCTTGAGGCTGTGGCTCAACATATGCACCGGATTTCTCGCCTCATCATTCGCTTTTCCTGTCTTGCTTATCCAGTTATCTTCTATATCTTTTCGTTTTCAAACACCAAAAACTCGCCGGTACAGAATCTTTCTGCGGCGCTCTTCCGATTCTTTTATGCTGCATGCACCCTGCTCTCTCATGCACTTGCTCAAATTGCTCCTTGTGTCGCCGTGCGTCTGTTCAGCCCAAACACTTCCACTGATTTCCGGTTACTTTCTTTTCTGGCCTGCGGTTACCCCATGAACGACAAGTTAGGTGCTCCCGGTAACTTTTTTTCACTTCGGCTTTGTTTTCCCTTTTCCCCCGGCTTCTTAGTGGCTTTCTCAACGTCACATTGTTTTGTCGACAGGAATTTGCATGGGAATTTTAGTGGCTCATTTTTGTGGCCGCCATAAAATGGGTGTATGGCACTTGTTCGAATCAACAGAGTCAAAATCGCTCGGTTTGCTGCTCCGGTGCAGCGAAGCAGGCAGTACGTCGCGTTGAAGGCCACAGTGGGGTGAAAATAAAGCCAAGCTGCATAATTCTTCTTCGCTAGTTAATTGTTCAGTTTGATTGGCCTCGAGAATGTGCAGCCACTAAAATTCGTCAATGGTGAGTGTTTTTGATTCTGGAAGTCACTGAGATTCTGAAAGCTACTTCGATTACTGGATTCCAAAAATAGCTGGATCAAAATATAACATTCACATTTTCAGGGTGTTTAAAATGAGGGAAAAATCAAGGATGTGTCGTCTTTTGCCTCGGCTCATTTGTATATCATTTTTGTAATTTTTTAACTATTGAAAAGAAATCAAATGTCAGATTTCCACTTTAATTGCCAACCCCTTGGACACAAAAGAACTGGGAAAACGTTTGGAACAAAAATACGTTTGGTAGGGTCAGGCCGAATATGCCCAGTCGGGATATGCCCAAATCCGTGTGCAATATTGAAATACGCGACCGGGCGGCTTCCTTTTAAAATCGTCGTGCGGTTGCGAGTAGCTTGTAATGACTTTTTAAACACGGATAGTTTTTTAGGGTCACCTTAACGTCACATAACCTTCCGACCCCACTTTGACATACTTCCTGGTGCCGACAATCGATCGGTGTCCACCCACCTACTGGTATCCGCCTGCCGTCTGGTGTCCACAGCTGCAGGTGAAGAGTTCGCGACAACTCTGCGCCATACGCCTATACTCTATGCCTGCACCCCTGAACCATAGATTAAGAACATATGGTTAATGCACTGCTGGCGCCCTCTGTGGAATGAGTTTGCGGAATTTAAAAACTTCCGAGAAAATTTACAGCCTGCATGCATGCAGTGTTGGCGAAAAGACACCCATCGTTGTTGCCCTTTGGTGTTGTCAGCCGAAAATTAAAAAAAAAATTCTCCCCGATCTGGTATTGAACCCAAAACTTCTTGCATCTAAATCCCGTGCGATGCCGACTGCGCCATGGAGTCCTGCACTTCAAGGGTTCAGTTTTTTGCGTTTACATTCAACGATGATGTGGATTGCCTCGCAGAAACGAGGCATGCAGGGATGCCCACGCCGATTCGCTTATTCTCAGACCTTTGTGCACAGAATTTCCGGAGCAAACGAATTGCAACTTTGTTTGATTGGATTTGGAATTAATAAAAAAATTGAAAACTGAACTTCCGAACACACACGTTTCTGTCCCCATCGGTTCCAGTTGTTTGCAGTGGAAAGCAAGAAATCTGGCACAATGATGCGGGTTGTCCATGACGTTGAGATGCCCATGATTTTTTGTCTAAAACCCGCTGTCATTTCACATTTTCTGACAAGGTTTTCTTCAACGAAAAGTTTTCCAGACCCCCTTGTGGGCGATCCCCAAGGGGGGTCTACACCTTGCATGAAGTTTCATACATCCTCCAACAAAACCTCTGGGACACCAATTTCGCCCCCAAAATGAACCCTGAAATTTCGTCAGCTTCTGGGGTCTCCGATCCCCAGATGCCCGGCATTTAACTCCGCCCCTTGGAACCCCGCTGGGGCGCTACCCCCAGACCCCAATTACTGGGGGGCCCCGACCTCTATAGGTACTCACGTCTGGGATGCGCCCAGATCCTTCGCTCAGAGAAGACCACCTCGAAAACGTCACCCCCAAGTTCGAGATTCTGGCAAAAGTTGGTAGGTACTGACTTCCGCCTGAGAGTGGAAGGCAAACCTTGGCGAAATTATCAATTCTGAAGGCAGGACGATGTTCAGCGTACATTTTTCCATGAGATCGCTAAGTTTTATTCCATTTGCTGCAGAGATATCGCCATTTTCCAACGAAGATATTTGAAACTCCATTTGATTCTGTTGTCGGAAACTTCCGACTTTGTGTGTCATGCGATCGCCGCGTCTCTGGCGGAATTTGTGAGTTTTCGGGTCCCAGTGCATTAACCATATATTCTTAATCTATGCCTGAACTGATTTCCCCCCTGATTTGAAGTGTTTCCATTTTCTTCTGTGACTTTCCCGAACTGGAAATCCTTATTCTGGGTGTGGTGCGTGGGAAATTATTGACTTTTGTGGAAAAAAATTTTCATTTTCTGCATTGCACTTAATCCTCGCTGATTTATCCACTACAACAGCTCTAAAACTAAAATGGCCAATCAAGAGCAAAAACCACTTCTCCATTCCCATCCGCCAGGAGCCAGGCCGTTGGTTATCATTCATGCGCAATGGCGTCATAAATACGTCCGTGCACAATCCATGACACACATTGTTGGATGACAGAGGTGTCCAGCAGTTTCAGGATGCATCGGTCTTTTGAAACGTTGTCGTTTTGCAAGAAATCGACATTCAGACTTCATCTGCTCTGCATCTTATTCTCCACCCCCTCTTATTCAGATTTTGAAATTTTTGAGCTGCCATCGCTTTTGCCACTTGGCATGTTTGCCACCACTTCGCAACTCTTTCTTCAGTCGCAGTAGGATTAACTTAGACAAGGTTAGGTTGTAGGTCAGGTAAAGTAAGGTTTAGAAAATTAAATGTTGAATTGAATTGAATTGAATGAATTCTGTATTTCAGGGGATCTCCCCTTATCATACGTCAACAAAGTTACAAAGTATGATGACACGTTATTAGATCACAAAAAGTTACTTCAACCTCACTGGCACAAAATAAAACAATGAGATACAATCAGCGGAAATTAATTAAGCGATTCCACCAGGAATCAAGTCGCAGCAGCGCCTTCGCAGATTTAACAAAGGGCCCACCGAGTCCCACCGACAACTATGAAAGTCTAAAAAGCACTGATAGCCTGCGCCGGAGAATAGGCACTGATACCGGAGGCTGAAGGATCTTGTCTGGTAGGGAATTCCAATCACCAATAGCTTGCCCAAGAAAGGACGATTTGCCAAAATCTCTCTTAAAATAAAGCGGTCTCACTTTAAAAGCATGATCCTGACGCCCGAAGAACGTAGGACTCAGGATATACTTGGAAAGCTCTTTCCACCCCCCAGATTCACAAAGAACTCGAAAAAAAACATAAAATACGCTGGATCTTTCTCCTATCAGCCATGAGTCCCCATCCGAGCTTCCCAAGAAGAGCAGAAACACTGCTCATTTTCCTGTAATCTCCAACAAAGCGAGCAGCCTGACGCTGAACACGTTCTAAAGCAACCAGGGTGAAGACAGGTGCGGGTCCCAAGCCGTGGAAGCATACTCCAGAATTGGCCTTACGAGAGATACATAAGCTTTCTCGCGAATTCTGAGCGAACACTTCGTATAATTCCTTTTAATAAAGTGGAGCGCCCTCCATGCCTTTTTAGTAACCGAAGTTAAATGGTTTGACCACTCATGTTTGTTGGTAATCTTGACCCCCAAATGCACAACTTCCTTGCTTGGAACCAGCTGACTCCCATTCAAAAAGTGGATCTCCCACTGAGGCTTCAGGATCTACCACTGAGGCCATCCTTGAAAATCTGACCAATGAACATTTCTGTGCATTCAACCTCATTTTAGAAATCGTGCACCACTGGGAAATCGATCTCAAGTCCTCCTGGAGAACCTGTCGATCATTAGTTGTGTCTATCTGCCTGTACAACACACAGTCATCTGCGAAGAGACGCATCTGCGACTTTATTCCATGAGATAAGTCATTCATATAAACAATAAACAATAATGGCCCCAGTATACTGCCTTGGGGAACACCGGAAGGCACTGGGAGAGGCTCAGATATGTGATCCGCAACCTTGACAACTTGAGTTCTACCAGAGAGATAGCCCACAAGCCAGTTCAAAGTAACAATATCAAGTCCCATAAAGGCCAATTTGCGTAATAATATTGAGTGACTAACAACATCGAAAGCTTTCGCAAAATCAATAAACACTGCATCAACTTGCGTTCCTTTATCCAGTGCCATGGCCAATGCCTGAGTGAAGGCTGTGAGTTGTGTATTGCAAGAATACCCAGCCCGGAATCCATTCTGCACTTCGGACAGCACAGAGCCAGACTCCAGGAATTTCCGAACATGATTGGCTATGAAATATTCCAGAATTTTAGAGCAGGTCTCCAAAAGGCTGATTGGTCTGTAATTGGATGGGTCTGATATCCTCCTTTTTTTGTGGACAGGAATTACCACAGCTCTCTTCCACTCCCTTGGGATGTTCCCCATCGACAGGCATAATTCAAATAAAATAAGCAGATACTTCGCAAAAATAGTAGGCAGAAATTTTAAAAGATTGATACTAACAGAGCTGGATGGGACAGCTGGATGATACTAACAGAGTTTCAGCAACTTTAGCTTTCATTTTTGCAATGCGTTTTCTATCATAGCTTCAGTTATGATGGGCGGCCCTTCTGTAGAGGTAAAAAAAGGGCCAGTAGGTAGCCCTGGAGGACCATCTGATACGAAGACTTCGGAAAACGTTTTGTTAAAAAGTGTTGCCTTTTCTTTACAGTCGTGGACTATGCGTTCAACTTGTCCGAGTCGGGGGCAAGAGCCGGTATAGATGCATGGGAACCCATGCGGAGTTTGTTATAACGCCAGAATTTGTTAATATTTATTTGGCCACTTTCAATATTGTCAAAAAATGAATGAAGCGCTTGATATTTTAATCTGGAATACCGCAAAAGGGACGATTTATACTCGAGACGATTTGCAGATGAGAGTTTTCTCTTTTTGAACAGATGCCTCATATGCCTTTTTTGGAGTGTTATTTCTCTTGCTTTCCAAAGGCAATTCACAGACTTTTCTTTAATTAAGACTTTCGTTGGCACAAACTTCACCCTGGCCTCATTTACTATTTCCACAAATTTCGACCAGATCAAGTCAACATTGGCATATGTGCCCGAACAAGAATTTTCCCGGAATGCGTCAAATTGCATCAATAAAAAGTCTGACATGGCTTCCAAATTTGTTTTCTCATGGAGGAAGACACGACTGGACGATTTTTCGACCCGAGATGTCTTAAGATTTATGTGAAGCAGGACCACTGAATGATCAGATATCCCATCCTCAACCTGACAACTCTCAACAAGTTCCTTCGGCCTAGCAAGGGCCACATCCAAAATTTTATCTCCACGAGTTGGGCCAGGAACATATTGCTTCAGTCCTAATCTCTGTGCAAGCGACAGGCCTCTCATATTAAAATTGACTCCATATGCAGGATTGGGAGTCACAGAGTTAGTGCGCCAATCCATATCCGGTAAATTTAAATCACCCATTATGAGCAATGGGATATCTGAATTCTCAAGAAGTTTAAACTTAACTTAGCAGGCATCGATAGCATTGAAAAACCCGACATCTATACAGCGGGTAGGTCTATAAAGAGCAAGAAGTAAAAAATAAAGACAAGGTTTAAAATTTGACACTTTACAAAGAAGGAATTCATATTGTGGGTCGCTATGGAGAAGAGTGCAACCATAATTAGAATCAACACAGACAAATATCCCGCCACCTCTTTTTGACACCCTGTCTCTTCTTAACACCGTGTAATTTTCTGGAAAATATTCCCTATCCCCAATTTCACTGGTAAGCCACGTCTCACACCCAACTATGATCTGTGGAGTTTGGGCTTCCACTAAGGATTCAAAAAGAAAGGCTTTATTCTTGATACCCCGGAAGTTGGTCATTAAAAACATCAGACCACCGAAATATTTCCCTTCCGCAGAGCGACCCATAACAACAGGAGGCGCATTCCAAACAGGAGTGGGCTGGTTGACATATTGGCTATGTGAAGGCTCACATTCCGCTTCAGAGGGCAGGTCAAGGGCAGACACATTACCCCTGGACTCCTCATGTACAACCCCACTTGACTTAAGAGGGCTCAGAATGTGAGATGCTGCAGGAAAGTCCACGCGAGTGCGATTAAAGGAACTTAAGAAATAATTATGAGACGCCAAACGACAGGTTTTAGCAGATTTATGACGAACCGCAAACCGCGCGATTCCACATTCCACTCTGCTAATGTGCGGTGACTGTGAAAAAACTCAGCATTCAGTGATGCTTCAAACAACGCCCTGGATGAGTGAACGTAACACTTCCTTCCAATGTCAGTGGGAGACACGCAACAAGAATTCTTGAATTTGCAGGTGCCCAATGGAGCACTGAGGTTCCAACTTTCACAAAAGGAAAAACAGAGGGGTGAGCCCAGATGCAAAGAAAGAAAAACTGGCGGTATCTTTGACTGAGGACGACCTGCTGAGTTAATCATGTTCCCACCCCCATTTTGAGCAGAGGAGGGTGACAAAAAACCAAGAGCCCCAAATAGGTAAGCATATTCTGCAAGGGGAAATACTTCCTGCCAAAGAGTTGCAGAGTGCATGAAAAAGCAAGTTTCATTGTAGGAACGTAACTCCTGATGGTTTGTTGGAAGTAGAAGAAATTTAGAAAGGGCACACCAACCGTAGCAACAATATCAAATTTCAAACAAAAGTCAGATCGTGGCCCAGGAAATAAAAAGTTAGATTGTAAACTTGCAAATGCGGTTGAGTGATCCACCGCTAAATGTCCATCAATGAAGGCGGAGAAATACTTGACGCCTGCAAAGTTCATGTGAATTCCGTCAGCCGCAAGCCATGATCTCCTGAAATCGACATTGAAGTCAACGAATGAAAGGCCCAGGTTGGAGCAAACGCGTGAAATCGTGCTATTAAGTTGGTGAAAAACTTCCACTGGCAGATCCTGCCGCACTAACACACCAGACACGATCAGCTTGGCTCTCGGCGAAACAGCCCGGAGAAAAGAGACGAGTTCGAATAATTCGCACACCATATCAATCAAGAGTTGGCCACGGGACACGTTGTTTGAGCCAAGGTGAACAACGTATCGCGATTTTGTCGCCAACATCATGGAGAATTCCTTGAGCTGCAAGGTTTTGGTAGCTTCAGCAATGGAGGCTCCTGGAAAGCTGATGACTGAAACTCCATCTGAATGCAGCTGTTGATGAACGTATTTTGTCATCGAGTCTCCAATAATGAGCGTCCTGTCCGAAGTGTTTCCATAGTATGTATGGCGACGGGTGGCAGAAGGAGCAGAAGGAGTGCCCGAAGGTGATGTGGGCAGATTTGAGTCGGAAGGATTAAATTGACGGGAGGGTAGCCTAGGCGATCGACCTTTGTTGGGATAGGCTGAGCGTGGTGGAACTCGACGTTGATGACCTGATGAAGTCGATGAGGTCGACGATGCCACCAGAAGACCTTGACCTGTCGACACACTGCACTCGTGGCTTGGTGTCGAGTTTGCTCTTGTGGCTTGTGGGCGCGGCAAGAACTCGTTCACAGCAGGATTCCACGGAATTGATGATGGAATCATGGACGGGGCCAAGGATGAAGATGGAGGATGATGTGAATGAGGAAGTGAAGCAGGCTCAGGTGGACATGCTCGAGCAGCAGTTGTTACGGGTGCAGGGACTCCTTGAATGGGAAGTGGTTCCTGAAGGCAAGGAAGCTTGTCATCAGTTGTACAGAGACCTGACAAGTGGCTGCTCGAGGATGGATCAACCGAAGAATCAGGTTGAGATGGTTGAAGGGCCACAGATGATGTGGCCGGTTGAACAGCAGCAGGCAGGTTCGGAAGGCAGATGGATGGTGAGGACATAGGCTCTCCAGGCAAACAGAAGTCAGGAACAACCTTATCACAGGAAGCATTTGACACGGCAGGCCCGACATGGCCTGAAGAATTGAGGGCCGACTTAACTTCAGATGATATCATGGCAAACGCCAGCTGCACTACAGTGAGATCGTTGGATAAGGCCTCGAACTTCTCTCCAAATGAATGTGAAAGGGCAGAAACAGAGGCCTTCATTTGGTCCAGACTCTTCTCAGCCTGCGCGAGACGAGTGGAAACATTCTCAAGGGCAGATATTGAGGTCACCGCTGCAGAAACCTTTGACAAGCAGGGACTGCAGATCCAAAATTCAATTGGAGATGTCGGCGAGATACTACAACAGGTCAAATGGAACCAGACTGGGCAATCAGCAAGGGAGAGCTGACATCTGATCGTGCCACCAGCTGCTGAGCAGTCTTTCCGCCCGAAGTCACACTTATTACGGCGGGGACACGATGTTGAGGTATAACGCTATATCGAGCAAAACGCTATGTCTGGGTCATGCCTTCCCACTCGCGAGTGGGAAGACACGACCCAGATATAGCCTTCCCACTCGCGAGTGCTCGATATAGCACTCGCGAGTGGGAAGGCACGACCCAGATATAGCGTTTTGCTCGATATAGCGTTATACATCAACATCGTGTCCCCGCCGTTAGTCAGACAAATGAGTTTCTGATCGTCAGTACCGGCGACGCCGGCTGCCGCAACCTTTACCTTGGAGGCTGGGCCCTTTCCACCTTTGGCCTTCGACTTCTTTGTTCCACTCCTTTTGGAACCACCAATATCCGGTGACATGACGCAAAAAGATCAGTCAAATGTCCAGAGAAATGATCGAAATCTGAACACTGTCCTCGAGTAGAAACCTCAGCAACCCAGGTCCAGAACACGTCTGCTCCACAAAACAAAAAGTGCGTTTGTTCTGTGATCAAGCTGGTTCAAGACTGAGAAGCTTGGGCCAGGAAACAGATAGTGGCCCAAATGAGCTGTCTATGCAATACCCTCTTGCAAGTCCGAGGGCAGATGAATCGAGGTGGAGGAATGTTGAAATTGGCTGCAATTCCCAACAACCAATGAGAGACGCGCTTGCAGAAGTGTATTGGGAAAAAATATGCTTTCGGGATCAAGGAGTGGAGATGCAAAAAACCCCTCTTCTTGGGCAAATCTGCGCAGTGAATGTCACATTCGGAGCCCATCCCGAGCTCCGTGCGCCCGCCTTTTTCTCGAGATATCGCGTTAACAGAGATTGTTTTAGCAGTTAGATAGACAGAATTGAAGAGATAGACAGTTAGATGAATGAGTTTTTAATTTATAATTTGCTTCAGTCGAACTTTACCGTATTCGCCCATTTTTCCGCACATCTGCTCTATCTTCGGCCAAATTTGGTCGGGATCTGGAATTTGTACGTTTTAAGAGCAACGTGGTTCTGAAAAAAGCATTAGCATGAAAGTTTGCAGCAAGATTTGTCCAAGTACACGGAACTAGCGCACCACACCCACCAAAGTCAGTTGGGATTGCACATTTTGATTTCGCGTCAGATTGGATCAACGCTCACTCCTGAGCGGTTTTTTGCCTATATATGATTTTGAATCCCTCCATATAATTTTGAATGCCTTTTATTCTGCCGTGTGGGATCATGTCACCACCTCAGACTCATGCGTGTCAAAACGAATTACCCTGGAATCATCTCTTTGGTACAGCTTAACTAATCCCACCTCATTCTGACGCTTGTCAAATTTAAATTTTCTGATGGAGATACGAGTAACATTACGAGGGGCGCCCAATAAACAATGAAAATTACACTGAAAGATGCATTTAAAATGAATTTTTCCACCTTGGCTTCAAACTTCGATTCGCTTTGAGGTGTTTGGCGAATTTGTGGCTTTTCCGATGCAGAATTCTCATTCCATGGCAATTTTAAAAACATGGGTGTAAGATTCAATTAGCCAAATGCAGGACACTCAATGCCTGGTTCATGGAATTGAGAAAAGACTTGTGTCGCCACACCAAAGCGCGGGAGCACCAAATCATGCTCTCGCGACAACTGTGCAGACTTATGGGTCAAAGTGTGCATTAAAAGTTATTCATTTGGGTGCCGGTGTTGCGTCAGTCAGTCCCGACAAATTCTCAGGGGGGATTGTGAATTTGTCAGCAAATATCCAATCCCCCCTTGATTATTTGTCAAAAATGAGCCGTCAAATTCTCAATCCTTCCAACAAATTTGCAAACCCCTGAAATATCGATGGTTTCTGATCTCAACCTACCCTGAGTATTTGTATCAAATTTACAATCCCCCCTGTGAATTTATCAACCTACCCTGACTGTTTGCTGCAAATTTACAACCCCCCTGCGAATTTGTCAACCTACCCTGAGTATTTGCAGCAAATTTACAATCCCCCCTGCGAATATGTCGACAAATTTCCATTCTCCCTGAGAATTTGTCAACATACCCTGAGTATTTGATGCAGCAAATTTACAATTCCCCCTGCGAATTTGTCGACAAATTCGCAGGGGGGATTGTAAATATTCTGCAAATACTCAGGGTAGGTTGACAAATTCGCAGGGGGATTGCAAATTTGTCGACAAATTCGCAGGGTTGTTGACAAACTCGCAGGGGGGATTGTAAATTTGCGGCAAATACTCAGGGTAGGTTGACAAATTCGCAGGGGGGATTGTAAACGACAAATTCGCAGGGGGGATTGTAAATTTGCAGCAAATACTCAAGGTAGGTTGAAAAATTCGTATGGGGGATTGTAGATTTGCCGACAAATTCGCAGGGGGGATTTTAAATTTGCTGCAAATACTCAGGGTTGGTTGAGAATTTGTTGACAAATTTCGCAGGGGGGATTGTGAATTTATCGACAAATTCGCAGGGGGGATTGTAAATTTGCAGCAAATAGTCAGGGTCGGTTGACAAATTCGCAGGGGGGATTTAAATTTGCTGCAAATACTCAGGGTTGGTTGAGAATTTGTTGACAAATTTCGCAGGGGGGATTGTGAATTTATCGACAAATTCGCAGGGGGGATTGTAAATTTGTCGACAAATTCGCAGGGGGGATTGTAAATTTGCATCAAATAGTCAGGGTCGGTTGACAAATTCGCAGGGGGATTGTAAATTTGCAGCAAATAGTCAGGGTCGGTTGACAAATTCGCAGGGGGGATTGTAAATTTGCTGCAAATACTCAGGGGAAAGGTTGAGATCAGAAACCATCGATGTTTCAGGGGATTGTAAATTTGTCAGAGGGATTGAGAATTTGTCGGCTCATTTTTGACAAATAATCAGGGGCGATTGGATATTTGCTGACAAATTCACAATCCCCCTGAGAATTTGTCGGGACTGACTATTTGACGCAACACCGGTTCTTGTGTCTCAAAACTTTGGTGTTGAGAAACTTCTCGTTTCCCATCTTTTCACACCTGTCAAATCGGGTGCAATGCTTGATGATTTTTTGAAATTACCATAAATTCAAAAATGCGCAGGGAATTTTTCTAAAAATCACCCAAGCACCTTAAAACGAATCAATGTTTGACGCCAAAATGGAAAAAATCATTTCAAATGTAAATTTCGGTGCAATTCTCATTATTTATTGACGGCTCCTCGTACACCTCACCTGATTTTGACTCTCATCAATCTGAGTCAACCTGAAATCTTCTCTTGGATATGATTATCCCATCTCATTAACAGGACTCAATCTAATGGGAGAACCGATTTTTTTTTACCGATTTTTTACCGTTTTTTTACCGATTTTTTTTTTTTTCTATGACTGTTCAACACATCCAATGAAAAAGTCACTTCGTTTTTGCCAACTGAAATACTTGTTTCGCTTGCGTCGAAAGTTTTCTGATAAGACGGACCCTCTTCTTATATTGCATCTGCCGTGACTGTGAAATTGACGCACCAAGCGGCGAGATCGTTGGCCTTACGCAATTTTGCCCTGCGATGGCTTTCCGTTTCCAAATGCCCGTAGACCTAACTAAGGAAAATTCAAATTCACGTAAATCAAATTCGACCTGCCTTACAGCGCTTGATGCCCAGGTTGAAATCCAGCATTTGATAAACAAACGCAAATAAGCAGGCTTCATTGAATGGGATTCGGATGAGCTTGTCCATCTTTTTTCACACCACTTTGTGACACCTTTGTGACACACTTTGTGACACCTTTGTGACACCTTTGTGACACCTTTGTGACAGCTTTGTGAGACCTTTGTGACACACTTTGTGATTACCAGGTGCAAGGCATATAATAATTTCAATTGTTCGAAGTCCCGAAATAGTCGAACTTTGTCATTGAATTAAACTACCAAAATTCAATTTTCGATTAACCTTTGAATGCAATTGCATTGCACGGAGACGCAATCTTTACAATCGCCAGTTCCCGCACAATTCGGTATATCATATGACACAGTGTATTTATTGAAGAGGAAAATGGTAAACCATCTCATTAAAACTGGCCTGTGTAGATATCAGACCGACCAATGTCATTGGCAACGGCCGTTTTTACAACCTCACTCGACAAGTATGGCTGTCTGTTTTTGCATGGGTTTGATATGCTGCCATCAATGACCGTCCGAATGCAAAGCCCCAAGTGCAAGGTGAAGAAACTTACTTCGTCCTTTGTCAAATGCTTTCAAGGCATTCTTAGCAACTGACGGGTCTGCAAAATGGGGGAACATTAACGCATTTTTCTTGCACCTCAGAAACGCAAAATATAAAATTTTGTACAATACTTTGATGTCATAGCAATCGACAAATGCTTTCAAGGCATTTATAAGAGCGGAAGAGTCTGCGAAATTGGGGAACATTAACGCATTTTTCTTGAACCTCAGAAATACAAAATACAAAATTTTGTACAAGACTTTGATGTCATAGCAATCGACAAATGCTTTCAAGGCATTTTTAATAGCGGAAGAGTCTGCAAAATGGGGGAACATTAACGCATTTTTCTTGAAGCTCAAATGCAAATTATAAAATTTTGTACAAAACTTTGATGTCATAGCAATCGACAAATGCTTTCAAGGCATTTATAATAGCGGAAGAGTCTGCAAGAAGGGGGAACATTAACGCATTTTTCTTGAACCTCAGAAATGCAAAATATAAAATTTTGTTGGTGTAACGGTAAATTCAATCACGCGACATCTCTGGCTCAGTTTCGTTCGGGTCAATTTCTGGAACGGTTACGCTTCCTGCAGTGTTTTTTCCTTGCAGCGTTTTTCTTCCATGGTAAAATAAAACGCTGCAAGGAAAAACTCTGCAGGAAGCGTAACTTAACCAGTTAACTGACACCGAACGCATCTGAGACGACATTGCTCCTGTGATTAAATTTACCGTTACACAATACAATACTTTGATGTCATAGCAATCAACAAATGCTTTCAAGGCATTTATAATAGCGGAAGAGTCTGCAAAATGGGTGAACATTAACGAATTTATAAAATTTTGCACAGTACTTTGATGTCATAGCAATCGATAAATGCTTTCAAGGCATTTATAATAGCGGAAGAGTCTGCAAAATGGGTGAACATTAACGCATTTTTCTGGAAGCTCAGAAATGCAACATATAATACAATGGTACCACAACACTGATTTGATAACAAACGCCTAATGCTAAACAAACGCCGAAGCTAAACGGTCTGCAAGATGGAGAACATCAATGCAATTTTCATAAAACTGTAAAATGTCAAAAACACTTGGATCTGAGAGATGCGTGAAGTTGGGTCGCCACTTGTTCCGGATTTAGGCAAACTTATGCTAAAACGATTGTACCGCGATAGTACCGGATTGTACCATCGAAACTTTCGATTGTGCAACCCCCTCGGTGGAAATAACCCAAAAATATAGCGAGAGACAACTTCAGGCTAGAGTGTTTTACGATCTCGGAACTCCTACATACCAGAAAGTCAACATTGGCTCTAATGATTGTACCACGATCGGATTGTAACCGTTGAATGTTTCTGATTCTTTGAGGTTTGGCATTTGTGTTTGCAAACGCAATGCAGTCTACTGAATGGCAATTTCATCGTTGCCAGAGACATGAAAGTTGTCTCATCAATATAATATTTCGCGCTGCGCCCTTACATGTTACACCGTGTGATCCTTGGACACCCGACCGTCCGGCATGCTTTGGACTATCCCTTCTATCCCACAATTCACGAGATGAAAAGCACGTCCTGTGGACGTTCTACAACTGTACACGTACGTGCAGTTTTGTCCGTAGAAATCCCAGGCGAATAGAAAGCTTTGGGCATTCCGTGGATCATCAAGCAATATACAACACTTCGTACATCAATATGATTCAAGAAATCCGCAACAAATG
>JASGXE010009061.1:0-16601 GCA_030068105.1 Sinentomon sp. SZTP_YWyxl
CAAATCATTCGCCATGACTGTACACTGCTGCAATGAGCAAACGCCACACGGGAATCAGAGAGCCGGGAACATGAGAGACGGGAACCAGAGAGACGGAACCCGAGAGACGGGAACCAGAGAGACGGGAACCAGAGAGACGGGAACCAGAGAGACGGGAACCAGAGAGACGGGGACCAGTGGGCCGGGAACCAGTGGGCAGGGAACCAGAGAGACGGGAACCAGTGGGCAGACACCCAGGTGCTACCAGACGCTTGAGCCGGAGGGCAGCCGGAAGCCGACATATGCGAGCCGATTCATGCCCATAGGGCTCTTTGTTCGCCTTGACTGTGAGGGACGAAGAATATGAACAAGCGAATGGTTTGTGGGCATTATGAACACCTGGCCACCTTTTACAAACGTGTTCCCGAACTCGGGAACAGCGTCGGAAGCATTCTTTTGTAACCGCTCCCCTCGCATGCACAATTGAATAGACGGCATTCCTTTCACCATGGAATGCAGTTAAACACCACGAAAGAAGGAGGAGCCGGATGTTCTGACGTCATCAGGTTTCAAGAAGCCCAGAATATGGTGAACCCCCACGGACTCCAAACCCCCAAAAAACCGCCCGGAAATGAGTGCTGACCGGAAGCGGTGCGGAACGAGGGAGGCGAACGCGCTGTTGCCGGGTGAGGCAAACGTTCCCCGCGAGCGGGGAACGCGGGCGGAATTCCTCCGGTCAGAACGCGGAGGGACGGCACGCCGGAAACAGGGAGTGACTGCATAACGCGAGGGACGCCGGGGGAAGGACCGCGGGGAGTCGGACGAAGGGATGCCGGGCATGGTCCCCCGTCCCCTATGGACCCCTACCTATAACGCTCAGATCCTACCAGCAAGGCGAAAGGAAGCCCCAACATTTTATTCTTGCAAGCTATAACGTACATGGGTTTTTCACGCTCATGTTGCCAAAATATGATGGGAAGATAAGGATGAGGTAGGTAGGATAGGATAGGTTAGGATAGGTGTGTTGGGATAGGTTAGGTTGGGTTAAGTCAGGTTAGGTTAGGTTTAGTTAGCTTTAAGTATATCACAGAGCAATGGTTATAACTCGTTCAGTTCAATGTCGGCAGGTATTCAGAACTGTTACCGAATTTCCTTGTCCGCAGGCACGGACGATGTGGAGGTGAGCGACCCTCTGCAATGAGTGCCCCGAAATTGTTCGCTTGCCTCCCGTGGATTGCGTTTTTCGCTCACCCTGGTATGAAATTCGCTCGCTGTTGGAATGTGCATCTGCTGACTGGGATCCCTATCATCTGATGGAGGTTGAGAAGCCGCAAAGACGTGCTTGCACGTTTCGTGACTGGTGCTTTTCATTTTCTGACAGGGTGACCAATTTGTTGTCAATTTCGTTTTGGCTGGGTCTCCATGGCCAAGCGTGTTGAAGGACTTCCCTGTTTGTGGGTCTTTTTCAGGGCAAAATAACCAACATTGGTGTTTGGTCAATTTTTTTTGCGCCCTGATAACTTAAGTGGACACAATCATGCATTCAATTTGCGAAGACCTGTCTGTATGGAAGTTGAAATTATTCATTTGTTGCGAGACCAGTGCGTGAGTGGAACACCATGGGTGCGATGGTGTATCAATTCCACTGTATCAATTCCACTTGGCAATGGAATTGATATCGCAGTTCAAGCACTCTTGGAAGGAACATTGTCGATGGCCCGTGTTGCATGTAATTTTGATTTCGCGTCAGAATGAATCACCCTTCATTCTGACATGGATTTCAGCCGTGTGATTTTGAATCCCTCCGTGTAATTTTGAATCCCCACCTCATTCTCACGCGTGTTGGATTGAATCCCCACCTCATTCTGACGCGTGTCAAAACGAATCACCATGGATTATTCTTATCCATATACATAGACCCCACCTCATTCTGACGCGTGTCAAAACGAATCACCCTGGATTATTCCTATGCATATCAGTAGACCCCACCTCATTCTGACGCGTGTCAAAACGAATCACCCTGGATTATTCTTATCCATATACATAGACCCCACCTCATTCTGACGCGTGTCAAAACGAATCACCCTGGATTATTCTTATGCATATCAGTAGACCCCACCTCATTCTGACGCGTGTCAAAATGAATCACCCTGGGTTATTCCTCTGCATATCAGTAGACCCCACCTCATTCTGACGCGTGTCAAAATGAATCACCCTGGGTTATTCTTATCCATATCAGCAGACCCCACCTCATTCTGACGCGTGTCAAAATGAATCACCCTGGGTTATTCTTATCCATATACATAGACCCCACCTCATTCTGACGCGTGTCAAAATGAATCACCCTGGGTTATTCTTATCCATATCAGCAGACCCCACCTCATTCTGACGCGTGTCAAAATGAATCACCCTGGGTTATTCTTATCCATATACATAGGCCCCACCTCATTCTGACGCGTGTCAAAATGAATCACCCTGGGTTATTCTTATCCATATCAGCAGACCCCACCTCATTCTGACGCGTGTCAAAATGAATCACCCTGGGTTATTTTTATCCATATCAGCAGACCCCACCTCATTCTGACGCGTGTCAAAATGAATCACCCTGGGTTATTCTTATCCATATACATAGACTGACATTCTGACACGCGTCAGAATGAGGTGGGGTCTGCTGATATGGATAAGAATAACCCAGGGTGATTCGTTTTGACACGCGTCAGAATGAGGTGGGGTCTGCTGATATGGATAAGAATAACCCAGGGTGATTCATTTTGACACGCGTCAGAATGAGGTGGGGTCTGCTGATATGGACAAGAATAACCCAGGGTGATTCATTTTGACACGCGTCAGAATGAGGTGGGGTCTGCTGATATGGATAAGAATAACCCAGGGTGATTCATTTTGACACGCGTCAGAATGAGGTGGGGTCTGCTGATATGGATAAGAATAACCCAGGGTGATTCATTTTGACACGCGTCAGAATGAGGTGGGGTCTATGTATATGGATAAGAATAACCCAGGGTGATTCATTTTGACACGCGTCAGAATGAGGTGGGGTCTGCTGATATGGATAAGAATAACCCAGGGTGATTCATTTTGACACGCGTCAGAATGAGGTGGGGTCTACTGATATGCAGAGGAATAACCCAGGGTGATTCATTTTGACACGCGTCAGAATGAGGTGGGGTCTACTGATATGCATAGGAATAATCCAGGGTGATTCGTTTTGACACGCGTCAGAATGAGGTGGGGTCTATGTATATGGATAAGAATAACCCAGGGTGATTCGTTTTGACACGCGTCAGAATGAGGTGGGGTCTATGTATATGGATAAGAATAATCCAGGGTGGTTCGTTTTGACACGCGTCAGAATGAGGTGGGGATTCAATCCAACACGCGTGAGAATGAGGTGGGGATTCAAAATCACACGGAGGGATTCAAAATCACACGGCTGAAATCCATGTCAGAATGAAGGGTGATTCATTCTGACGCGAAATCAAAATTACATGCAACACCCGCCAGGTCTTTGCAGCAGCATTGATTTCAGAAAATGTTCCGATAACTTTTGTAATTTCTGTGTTAAAATTTTTCTGTTTCGTTCACACTGTGTTTGTAGACATATCCGTCCAGCACAATTATCAAAGCTCCATAGCCCACCTGGTGTTTTGTCATTGCAGCGACATTGATTTTACTTACTTTCTTTTCTCATATCTTTCACAATTTCATTGCTTTTCAATTTTTGCAGACAGTGCAGAAACATTTCTGGATGTTTTGAATGACATGGCTGTCAAGACCAATTGTTAAAATGGTTCAGGTTTCCTTGATCCATTTATGCAGTTGTGTTATTTGCTAAACCTTTTTTTGAGCCGGTAAGTGTCCTGACAAGTTAATTTTATTTCTTGAATAATAAATGGATAATTGTAAATAAATAAATGTAAATAATAATACCTGCATCGGTGTCCCTGCTCTCTTATTCCTATTCTGCAAGAGCGTCTTTCCACAAAGAGCTCCTTTACTTTTCCAGTCAGCACATGCACAATAATTGGTATGATAATCGATTCCAATTGTCCACAGTGAAACAGCTTCTCTTTTTTCCATTTCTGGCTTGGCGGGGTGCTGTGTTTTTGGGCTTCTGCACTTTTTTTCGGTTTGACCCTGCAGATGTGGTCATGTTCTGTTCTGCAAGAGTATCTCGTTTTCCATTTCTGGCTTGGTCGCTGTGCAAAATGTGAGTTGGTTGTCAAATTTTCACAATACTGGGCATGATTTTCTTTTTTCTTTGGGTTTGGCCTAACTGGCGTAACACCGATGGAGACTGATCTTAGTTTCGATTTTTCAATTGATGGTGCTGAATATGGAAATTTTCTCATAACATAAATAAATTTTCAGCAACCAAGTATTCTTCGAATGCGTGCCCAACCTGTTCAAATGTGATTTGCGAATTATCCTTGTTCAAATGTGCTTTGCCATGCATGCCATTCATTTGCCAGTTGTGTCGTCCTGAGTCAAGTTGTCGCCATTGTTGCATTTTTGCTTTTTTGCTCGTAAAGTGTTGCAATTCGTTTGGCCCAATCATTCGTGCAAAGGGGCAGAGTGAGGTGACTGCCCCTTTCACGGGAACTCATAAGCATAATGCTGAATTTCAACAGATGAACCATGATTTTGGGCTCAATTTGAACTCCAAATTTTGCGATTTATTCAATCTCTGGGGTGACGTAGTCCTCCTGACCTCCTTCCAGGAGACTCTGCCCCTTGGAATCACTTGTGTCATTGCGTGCCTCACCATTGGAGAGAGTTGAATCCGTGACTGAGTCATCGCATCTTCAACTGGATGAACCGATGAAATCAGTCTTTTTATTTTTATTCTTTATATCAATACGATTGCGAAGTGGCAGAAGAGTAACAAAGATTCAACAAAAAAGCTTATTAGACTCAAACTGGAGACAAGCAAAAAATAAATTTCAGAAGTAAAATTTCAATTCAATCCAAACAATGCAAACTGCAAAGGTGGAATCAGGTTTGGACATCTAATTCCAATGGCAACCTGAAGATACTTGGAGATGATAGGGGAGTCTGGAGGAAGGGAGTTCCAATCGCGAATGTTACGGGGGAAAAGGAGTTGTGGGACGCACTTAAATAACAGGTAGAGTGGGTAAAACAAGCACCGTTGTCAGTTCTTCTTTGAACGGAAACGGAAGAGACTGGAAACAAGTCCTCCTCGGAAAATGAGAATGAGTCTCAATGAGAATCTTGTTTCCTCTTTCCTGCATCACGTTCTCCAAGAATTACTCCCGCTTTGTGACGTAATTCTACACATGCCCTTGTATTTCGTGGGACACCTTGATTTGTAATGTCACTTCACCATGCTACTAGGTACCTGACTGATGTGATTTTGTAATTTTTAATAGTTTTGACCTCTCATTTGTTTTTTCACATGTGTTTTTGAATGTGATTTTTATTTTTGTTTTGACATCTCAATAATTGTCTGTCGTAGTGTTTTTGAGTGCCTGATTGTTTTTCGTAGTGTTTTTGAGTGCTGATATCAAAAATAGGATTTTTGTGTAGTTACCTTATTTCGAATTACTTTCTACAGTGTGTCCTTAAAATTCTTTGTTGTGTCATCATCTTGTCATATTTCATTTTGTTTTTTATGCAAATTTAAGTAGTCCCACATTGATCTGATGGTATGTAACCGCTCTTCTGTAGCCGACTTCTTCAGTGCCAATTAAGTGAATGTTGAATTGTACGTTACGCGCCATTACGAGGTAATTGATGGGGTTATTACCTTGATATGGTGCATGTTGAACGTCGCGGAAGCACCCATGCATTGTGTACTCCATCTCTCTGAAGACTCAAGCGAAGAGTGAAGCTAACATCACGAAGACTTTTGTTCGAAGCAAGCTGGATTTCTGCTGGGGGATGTAGTGGTAAGCTTTTTGTTTGCCCGACCACTCTTGTTTACAAAGTTGGTCGGATAACTCAAAAATCTTGTCCCTGCAATCCTTTCCTCGAATAACTCAAGCATAGTCAGCTTATGATTGCACAATCAACACCTGAATTGCTTGGCCATTTGGATAATGTTTCAGTTGAATTTGGCCGTCTGAATGACGCCTAACATCCAAAGAAGGCAAATGATCATCATCTTGCAAACTCTTCGGGTGTGCAGCTAAAATGAATTGGTGTAATTTTGTGTCAGGTTCTCTGACAGTTCTCAGTAACTTTGTCAAATCTGTCAATAACCTTATCAAAGGTGAGTGAAGTTGCTCAGGATATCTGACCGAAATTGGATTGAAGGTGTGTGATATCACTCACAGCCATGTGCATAATCTGATCAAAGATGAGTAAAATTACTCAGCATATCTGGCCAAAATCGGATTGAAGGTGTGTGATATCCCTCACTAATCATGTCCATAATCTGATCAAAGATGAGTAAAATTACTCAGGATATGTGACCGAACTCTGATTGAAGGTGTGTGATATCACTCAGAAACCATATAAAAAAATCCGATCTCAAATGAGTGAAACCACTCGCTAAACCCATCCAAAATCCGATCTGAAATGAGTGAAATTGCACAGCAAGAGTGTGTAATTTTTCATTTTGTGTGTGTAAAACAGGGATCAGAACTTACACATTTTTTTCTGCAGAAATTATACACATTTATTTTTATGTGTGATGATATTCTGTGTTCGACGGCTTTTGGTGGTCGTGTATCATATGCTTTGGCTCATCTTTCAAAGGAGTACACCGTAAATATGAAATATTCCATTTTTATGACTTTTTGCGCAAAAGTCCAGCCAACACTTTCAGCCAACACTGTCAGCTTTATTCAGCCTCAGCTGAAATCTTACGACTCAGATTCGAGCTATACAGTGCAGTGTTGAAGTCATTTGCATCTGCCTCCAAGTGCTCTGCACCACTTGCTCTCTCGCAAAGCCCAACCATCCAATTTCTCATTTTGCTGATCGTTCTGCCTCATGTCATGCTGCTGACAGAGTTGAAAACCAATTTCTCAGCAGGATGGGTTCGTCAAGCCCAAGCCGCATTCCAAAACCTTCCAGGGCCAAGCCTGCATCTCGGCAAGGCCCATCTCGGTCAGAACCTGGCGTAACGAAAAACCGCATCACTCGTGATCGTCAACAAGTGATGGTCTCAACACACCATGGAGCAGTGACTACTGATTCTGCACCAATTGAATCATATCCAGGATCTGACCTGTGCCGTTGGGTCTACTCGCAAGTGCCTGGTGTACGCAGATACCACGAGGTGTCAGGCAATCGTCACAGTGGTTTTCTAGTGATTGGCGACTCCCACGTGAGGGGTATTCGAGAAAATCTCTCGCTGTCAAAGTCATGTGTGATCACGTTCCCTGGTGCAACTTCTTCTGATCTCTGCAAGGCCTTGTCTGTTTTCGATTTCTCGAGTTTTACAGTTAGTACTCTGGTACTGCATATCGGGGGCAACGATGTCCACCAACGCAAGCCGTTCCCATCTGTGCTATAAACAACATCGAAGTTTTGGTGTGTATGCTTCGTTCCAAGTTTCCAGGCGCAAAGATCATCGTCTCCGGAATCTTCATTCAAAAGGGAACGAAAATCACAGTTGTCCATCAGATCAATGATGCCATATCGACAGTTGTAAGAAAGTTAGCTGTTTCATTCTTAAGGTGCTGGCCCACGATGCGTGTTTTTCAGCATGCGGGATGCGGATTTTTTCGCATGCGCATTTTCACGCATGTTGTCTGGGGGCCACACGTGTGCGGGGATTTTGGAGATGACACTTTTCTGCAAGGAGACATTCGGAAGCTGCGACGAGTATCTCTGTTGATTTTGCCCACGAAGATGTTTCTTGCTTTCAGAACAGAACTTCAAAAGCAGAAAAGAGCAAATCAATTACCCAAGTAGGCAAACAGAAAGTGTTTCTTTCCTGTAAATGTCAAGCCAAAATATTCACTCCGTTTGCGGACTATGGGAGGGACAGTCATCAAACTCAGCAATTCTCGTAAAGGCAGCGAACATGTGGAAAGGTGACAATCGAACTAAACTTTTCCAACACGGTGTTCCCTGTGTTCTCTTTGGGAATGTGTGCGCTCTTGAACAAGATTAAAAAAATGAAATACAACATGGAACATCGCATCTGTGGAATCTGGGTTTGGTGTGGTTTTGGTTAAGCTGAGCTTCAGGTTAGGTTGTTTTTAGTTTTTGTTCCATTTTTCTTTGTCCGACCTAATACCCAACCTAACTTATGCTTACCAAACTGACTTTAAGCAACTTTACCGAACCTAACCATAAACCTATCACCCTTTTCCCAGCTCAGCCCTTTGTTCACAGAAAAAAGATTCCAAAGATAGCGATCTCTATATGTAGCGAATGTTGCGTTTTCCCTAATTTTGTTCTGCAGCGCATTCCCAAAGAGAGCAGAGGAGACATCCTGTGCCTATTGCTCATCGCGGAGACGGTTTTGTGATTTGCATTGCCCCTCCAAATTTAAATATGTTCGATTGCCCCCTTGTGTTCAACAGTTGTCCTACGAAATGTCCATGACCCGTCAGATCAAACCAACAATCTTTCTTTGAGGCCAAATCAAGTTAAATGTTTGCGGAATCGGATTCAGGACCCACTGTCCTGCGACGATGCAAAATCTCATCTTGCCCCCTACCAGGTAACGACGGCAACCCCAAAAAGAGAAAATTTGGCTCAAAATGAAAGAAGCAGCTGAAATCAAGACAGAATTTTTCTTGGAGCCCAAATCGAACAAAATCTTCGCAGAATCGAATTCCGCGGACAAAATACAGTGAAACGGAGTCCTTCGACCCCGCATGGCGGGAAAATACGGCAACCCCAAAATTGTAAATTCTCCGAAAAACGGCAAAAGTATCAATCAAGCCAAAACTTTATCCTCCAGCATAAACCAAGCCAAATCTTTACACAATGAGATTCAGAACATATCGCGTTCTGTAACAGATGCAAAGTTCTGTTGTCGCGTTCTGTAACAGATGCCCGCAAACAATTCATATGAGCCCAAATCAAGCCAAATGTTTTTCAGAGTCCGATTCAGGACATCCCGTTCTGCGACTGACGCAAAGTATAACTTTGACCCCCGCTGTAAAACACCTGAAACCTAAAAAAGGGTAAATTAGCTGAAAAGGGGGAAAATCAGCAGAGAACCTCCTTCCGCGGGCCAAAACAAGCCAAACATTTTGGCTCAATTTGAAGTCGCGGAAACACTTTGACTTGATTTGGGCTGCTTATCATTTTTCTCCGAACGAACCCTTTTTGGAGTTGCGATCGATGATGCCTGGGAAGCAAGCAAGCTTTTGCGTCGGTAGAAGTATGGTATATCAACGCCGAAAACCGATATTGCAAACAATGGGTTTGATTTGGTTGGTACTCAGTTCCCTTCCTTTTATGCTCGTCATGATCACTTGCGAAAGGTCAGGCGATTGTTTTTCAAAAAGGATGTGGGCAAATTTTATTTCCTTGGGAGAGCTGTTAAAGATTGGAACTCGCTCTCTGCCCCCGTCCTCTCTCCTCCTTTGACGGTTGAAACTCTCCGCCGTCGTTTGGCAGCTCAATAGCTCCAGGTGGTCTTTAGCCTGACTGAGCTTGTTGTACCTACGGAGAACTCGTCAGTTGCTTGTCTGTTCTGTTCCGTTCTGTGTTTTTTTTATCGTTTTCACGTCATGTCCATTTGTTGTTTAGATCAATACTCATCCCCTGTTTTTCACTTTCCATTGTCGTTTAATACGTTCTTCTTGTGCTGTGTTTTACGATAAAGGGTTACGCCCTCGGCACCCTGTAAAACACACAACGACCCACAACGATCCACAACGACCCACAACGACCCACAACGACCCACAACGACCCACAACGACCCATGAAATCACCCACAACGATCCACAACGACCCACAACAACCCATGAAATCACCCACAACGACCCATAACCACCCATCAAATCACCCACAACGACCCACAACGATCCACAACGACCCACGAAATCAACCACGACGACCCACAACGACCCACAACGGGTGGGTCGTTGTGGGTGATTTCATGGGTCGTTGTGGTTGATTTCATGGGTCGTTGTGGGCCGTTATGGGTCGTTGTGGATCGTTGTGGGTGATTTCATGGGTCGTTGTGGGTCGTTGTGGGTCTTGTGGGTGATTTCATGGGTCGTTCTGGGTCGTTGTGGATAGTTGTGGGTCGTTGTGGGGGATTTCATGGGACGTGGTGGGTCGTTGTGGGTCGTTATGGATCGTTGTGGGTCGTTGTGGGTGATTTCATGGGTCGTTGTGGGTCGTTGTGGATCGTTGTGGGTGATTTCATGGGTCGTTGTGGGTTATTTCATGGGTCGTTGTGGGTCGTTGTGGATCGTTGTGGGTCGTTTTGGGTCGTTGTGGGTCGTTGTGGATCGTTGTGGGTGTCGTTGTGTGTCGTTGTGTGTTTTACAGGGTGGCCACACCCTCCAAGTCAAATTCAAATTTTTCGCCGACTATTCTGGAGTCATCGTGGTTGACCTCCGCGGGGTACAAGGTTATATTTTACGTCTGTCGTAGACCGGGAGGTCCTGCATCCGATTCTGGAAAGATTTGGCTTGAGTTGGCTTCGAGCAAAAAAATGATCTGGCTTGATCCACGTTTTACAAGAAACAACAAATTTTAATCAACCAAGTACTCATATTCGAAGCAAGGAAGAGAAAAGTTATCGCAGCATCGCAAATACAAGCCCAGGAAGCTCCAACAATCCAAAAACAAGTTGAAGCATTTCCCAGGGACAGAAATGCTGAATTTGTTGAGGGACTTGCAAACTCGTGGACGACAATCTTCAATCTTGCAACAAAGACGTGGTGACTTGCACAGAGATTAAACACCGATCGGATGAGGCGGCTGGCCTGCCTTCTTTCTGGCCGTGCGGATGCGGAAAAAGTTAAAAAATTTTAACTTTTCGTGCGGACGCGTATTTTCCAGCATGCGTGATTTTCCCGCACCTGTCAACCATGTCACACGATGCGTTTTCGAAAGTGCGGGAAAATCCGCATCACGCATGCTGAAAAAAGCGCATCGTGGGCCAGCGCCTTTAGACATTAATCCTCACATATAAAGAGTGAGTTCATTAAATCCGATGGAATTCACCTGAATAGGAGCGGGAACATTTACTTCACTGGTTTAGTTTTATGCTCTGCCGGGCTTTACGTCGATGTGCCTAAAAATGCGAACCGAAGTTGACATGATTCACTTAGCTTCGAAACAGCCAAGCCAGTTTTTTCATTGACACCCTGTAGCAGCTTCTCTCGGTCAAATAAATACGATAATGGGCGTGAATATTATAATCTGATCAAGGTTTTTGAACTTTTACTTTTCTCACTTTTCGTGTCGGCTGTGATAGTCTGTGTCTGGAACGCATTTTCAAAACTTCCATTTTCTATCTCAAGCGAAAAATGTCAACTTCTTCTCGCACATCAATTACCATCTTCCCGCAAAAAACACACGCAGCAAAGTGACAACTGTGGCGCTTCAGCATGGAATTGACACTCAATATGAGTCATCTCATGGGGGGGAAAGAAACTTTGAGTCTACTTCTGATATTCTGGCAACATGCCGAACAAGTTCATCATCAAGTAATTTCTCTCTTGATGCAGGTCCCTTGGGTGCATCTTCCGAAGACAATGACATCTCCATAATTTGTGAAGCTCCCGAAAAAGGAACCTATTTTCACTTTTTGAATGTCAATTGCCAGTCTCTGAACTCTCTTTTTAAGAAAGCGTCACTCACTCAGCTGCTACTGGATGAATGTGTTGATATTTTTATTGCAACTGAAACGTGGCTGACACCCGATACACAGTTGTCTGAGCTTAGTTTAGGTGATTTTGCACTATACAGACAAGATCGCACCCTCCCAACAAAGGGAGGTGGTGTAATAATCGGAGTTAGGTCTTCCATCAAAAGCACACCTCTCTCAAGAAATTATGATTTCGCTTTCAATAGTGTGGTTGAGGTTACTTTTTGCAGTTTACACCTCAACGATCGTTTTTTCATATGCTGCGGGGTTTACTTGTCCCCTTCAGCAGACATCATAGCAGTAAATAGGCTCTGGGACTGCGTATCTGATGTCATAATGCATGAATCGCAAAATGGTCCTTGCAATTTAATCATATCCGGTGATTTTAACATGCCGTCTATCAATTGGTCAAATTTGTCAAATTTCAATATTTGTGCTAAAGATATGGTGTTTATTGACAATGCATGTGAGGCTGGCCTCAGGCAATTAGTTCACGAACCGACCCGTTTCTGCAGAGGTGGGACCGCCAGCTTGCTTGATTTGTTTTTCGTAAATTTTGAAACTGAGTCTGAGCGTGTTAGAGTAATCGGTGGCATTGCTGACCATATGGCAGTCTCTGTCAAGCTTGAATTTTGCGAAACTCACCTGGCCTCCAGCATGTTCAAAATTCACAAACCGGTCAGATTATTCCATTTAGCTGATTGTGATTTTCTCAATTCTCTCCTGCAGAGTCATCTTCCTTTTTATCGCGGAACTGCCTCCGCTGCTTCCAGCAATGAACTTTGGTCGCACCTTTATCAACGACTGTTGGACATAATTGATTTGATCCCAAGCCGTATTAAAAAGACCGACGTGCGGCACCCCATGGGTGAATTGCAAGCTTAAGTCCGCTCTTCGGCTGAAACGGCGTCGGTTTAAGATTGCGTGCTCCTATTCAACTCCTGAGAATTGGTCTAGGTACTACATAGCTAAACAAGAAGCTTTTGAGCTCAATCTCAGTCTATTCAGGGCCTTTTTGCAGCATTCTCTTGAATCACCTTACAGCAGACAATTTTGGGGTTTTCTCAAACAAAAAAAGAAGGGCACACTATCTGTTCCAACACTAATTCAGAAGCTGGTGTCTGCTTTACCGACCCAAAAGAGAAGGCAGACCTCTTTGTTGACACATTTCAACCCAATTTTCTTGGTTCTGGAACGCCAACGCTTCCGTTTTTCATTGGTGGAGCCGACTGCCTTTTCACAGCCATTGATACTGAGATAGATCGCATTTTTAGCCCTTGAAAGAATTGCCGCCCATTTCTGTTCCACGTCAATTCAAAAAGCTATTTCTATAATGTGTAACAAGAAGGGCCCTGGATTTGATGGCGTCCCGCAATTGTTCTAATAAAGTTTCTAAAAGATCCGTTGTCCAAATTTCTTGAAATTCTTTTTCTTAGAGTAATGCACACTGGTGTATTTCCTGATCACTGGAAGCAGATTAATGTATGCCCTGTCCCTAAGAAGGGTGAAAAAACGTTCCCAATGAATTATAGGCCCATATCTTTGATCTCCACCATTCCAAAATTATTCGACAAAATGCTTTTCAACCTGATATCTGAATATGCTCAATCCAATGGCCTCATTCATCCACGGCAGCATGGCTTTCAGAGATTTAAATCATGTGAAACTCAATTAGTAGAATTCGTCTTTGATATAGCTAGCACGTTTGAACAGGGATATTGCCTTGACGCCATCTTTATTGACTTATCTAAAGCATTCGACTCTGTCAATCATGGGCTATTGTCGATAAAACTTGAAAAACTCAACTTTCCCCCTTTCATCGTCAAGTTAATTGCGTCATACCTCACAGATAGACAAGCCTTTGTGAAAGTTGATCACACTAACTCAGCAAAGACCTTAAAATTTTTGTCTGGAGTACCACAAGGAAGTGCTCTTGGACCCCTTCTCTTTTCTTTGTTTATTAACGATGTTGTTGACTCTGTTTCATGCAATATTAGGTTATATGCTGACGACATTGTGCTATATCAGGTCTTTAACGGTGCAGGCTGCAGAGAAGCACTTCAGAGAGATTTAGATAAATTTTGTAACTGGTGCGATCAGTCCATGATGTCCATCAATGTTGCCACGTGCGCTGTTGTACATTTTCGTAGCCCCGCCGCTAGAAAGGCTGCCAATTTATCAGCTAATACCCATTCTTTCAAAATAAATGGACATGTTATTACCCCTCAGTCGACTGTACAATATCTGGGAGTAACTCTCCATGAGCATCTGCGCGGTGGGACATGCACATCAATTCGGTTATCAATAAAGCAAAGTCATCTTTGGGTTTTTTGCGCAGAAGCTTACCAAATGCTGACGCTTCCATCAAACTTCTGTCCTACAAAACTACCATTCTTCCCATTCTTGAATATGCAGCCGTGGTTTGGGACCCCTTTCTCGTTTGTCAAACGGACGCCATCGAAAAGGTGCAGCGCAGTGCGGCTCGCTTCATTGTTGGAGACTATGGACGGACCACTAGCGTATCCGGTATTCTCAAAGATCTAGACCTTGAAAAGTTGCATGTGAGGAGGGAATCTGGCAGGATTTCATTTTTGCAAAAAAATTCTACTTGGGCGATGCAATAGCCAACTTCCTGACATCTTTGAGCGCAACTTCAACACAAGAAGATCTATGCATAAATATCAATTTCGGTTGCCTCTAGCTAGGCTTAATGTCTTTAGATACTCGTTCTTCCCGCGAACATTAAAGGCATGGAATGAACTCCCTCTGGACTCTTCCATAGTTTGCAACCCACGAATTATAGTTGCCCTCAACGAGTAAGATTTTTCGGAGCCTGGTCATCACCTTTCTATCTAGTTTCTGACCATTTTAACATCCAGCAAAAATGCTCCATTCCTTTTTCCTTCTCAATGGCTTCTGGTTTGTTCATTTTGTATCACCATTTCTCATTATTTAACTTCGTGCTTTTGTATTTTCCTTTTCCTTCGTTGTTGTGTCCTATTGAGCATGTGACTTGTTTTTATAATTTTATGATTTTTGACATATTCGCATTCATGGTAGCGAATTTCTTTTAAATAAATAAATAAATAAATAAATAAATAATAAAAAATAAATATAAATAAATAAATAAACACTATGGATTGTACGCATCATCAGTTTTGATGCGCGTTTTGTGTCGAAAACAAAATCGTGCTATTATTTCGCAAAATCTATTGATAAATGTGTTAAATCGTGTTCAAATGGAGTGTCTGGAGTTTTTGAAAGCTGAAAGCTTCTTCTTCAACTTTGCCGCAGGTCAAAGCTATCTTTTAACAGAAAACTCGTACAATTGATGAAAATACATGTGAGAAACCCGGAATTCTTTTGCATCACAACAAAGACACTTTCATCCCTCAAATGAATTCCAATTTTTGACCGCAGATTGTTTCCGATCATCGTTTTCGCATTTTTCGCGAACATTTTTTTCGCGAAAAAAAAAGACAGTTTCATCAAAATACGTCATCAAGTTTCAGAGAAATTGAAGTTTCCCTTTGCGTGGCCCCGTTGTCCGCAATTCACTGAAAGCAGACTCGTCGCACACAGTCCGACCACAGCCCTGTATATTAAACAGTTTGGCATTTTATATGGGAAACATCGATCCGGGAATTTGGACTCCAACCCGCCATTTTGTTGCCTTTCATCGAATCCAAAGTGACGTTTTTGGAATCCACTCACTCGCGGATTTCTCGCTGTATCTAGGAAAGTTATCATCCTATTTGAACAAGGTTGGTGTTTCCGGAAATAGGACGAAACAGGCTATATTTTCTCGGAAGAAAATTTCAAACGGCTGGCAAGCAGACGCGCAATCGCATTGTGAAACCAAATTTAAATCATTTCCGGTGAAAAAGTATCGGCTGTTTTCTCGTGGTTTCTGGGAACCCCGACACCGAATACCAAAGTGTTTGCTATGTTCTCTATGCTCAACAAGAACGTCCGCGACGGCACCCACCTGGCTGGTACGAGTGTCGGGCTATCGGCCAAAGAGTCGTCAAACCCATCGGTCAAAACTCTCCTCATTTTACAATTTCAATCGGTTTCATTGCGCGGCTGTACAAACAGTTTGCTGGCGGTTTGAATTCTGCATTCCCGAAAAGAAGCCTGAATTTATACCCTTTCTGAAAACCCCAAACATATTGAAATCGGACGAAAACTTTCAGAGATATGCCAAGAAATCTTCATGCGCGCGCGTAAAAGAATTTTGTCCGCTGACGCAACCAAAAGGCAAAAAGATTGCTTGGTCTCTCCCGATTTTTCTTCAGCCCCTCACCAGTTTCAAAATTACCATGGGAATGCCTAACTGTAGTTATATATGGCGATGAGTCCGACGGGTGCGGCGCCGGGCTGAGATTAGGTGTAAGTTGAAAAATCTTGTATCATCTGTTATTCACTCCGGAGGCAGGAGCCTCGTCGGAACACTTGTAACTCCACACCCTTGGCGTCGGAGTTCGAAACATATCTGTTAGTGTTCTCTTACATCTGTTCTGTTCTCAGAACGTGTGGGTGGCCTTTTTCCAGCCGGTCTTTTTCCATTCTGCGAGCTTCTAGTTTCGAGCACCTCAACATTCGTTGGAGCTTACTGTTTTGGCAAACAGTGGGTGATCTGCCGCCTTGTCAGTAGTTTTAGAGTTGATTTCAAGCGATTTGCAGAAGTGATGCATGCAGTCGCGAGTGCGTTTGGCAGGAAGCCTTTTTCTGCTGGCAGCGCTTGGTTTCTGAATTGGATGAGCTTTGTTCTGTACACAATTTTGACCACCAGCTTCAAACGATTCGTAGTCCACAGTGAGACGTTCCCGTTAATGATGCCAAA
>JASGXE010009062.1:0-17274 GCA_030068105.1 Sinentomon sp. SZTP_YWyxl
CAAGTTATGGCAGGAGTTGTCGAAATTGTCCGCAAAACAGTCTCAGGAACATTGTCGAACCTTGTCAAAACCTTTATGTGGTGTCACCCACCACAAAAGTTATCGCTTTTCTATTTTGGCAATATCATGGTTTTATACAAAAATATGATCATGTCTCATGAAAACAAACTGTGAAAAAAACATTGTTTTTTTTTTGTTCTTGCGTCAGCCAAATTTGGTCTTGCGTCAGCGAATTACCGACTAAACCTTTCTCTAAGTTGTGAGTCGCCGTCACCGACCACAATGTTTCAGAAGAATAACTCCTCCTTTGTCAAGTGCAGAGTCGTCAGCAGACGGCAAACTTGCCACATCCTTAGTATTGTTGAAGCATTGCCTTCTGGAGAGGGCTGCACTCCCTTCGACCGTCTTCTATCCATTGCCAACTTTGCACATCCCGTTTCATTTTTGTTTTGCCGACCGAATACGATGCCAAATTGTGTTGTCAACATTGGCAAGATAAAAAACGGTAAACCCTTTGAAATTGTCAGTCCATCGAAACTAAAAAGCAACTGATGGTTGACATACGAAGGGTGCCCCACAAATAATGAGAATTGCACCGAAACTTGCATTTGAAATGAATTTTTCCACTTTGGTGTCAAACTTTGATTCGGTTTAAAGTACTTGGGTGATTTTTAGAAAAATGCCCTGCATATTTTTGATTTTATGGTCATTTCAAAACAGCATCAACCCGATGCAATGCAGCGTCATGGAATGCGAATTTTGCATCGGAAAAAGCCCCAAATTCACCAAAATACCTTAAAGCGAATCAATTTTAATTCCAAAGTGGAAAAATTGATTTCAGATGCAAATTTCGGTGCAATTCTCATTGTTTATTGGGCGCCCCTCGTGGGTGGTGGAAAATTTTCACGAACATTTTTCTGCACACTGGATGGGATCTACAGTGTGTTAAGTAAAGGTGGGGCATAATTGATAGGTAGTGTTCCTGATGGTCATGCGAATTGAAATTATTCAGTGGCGAAATGTACTTACTCAGACCCCCCATTTCCAAGACACAGCCGCCCCCGAAGAACTCTGTTGCCATGGCAACCGAAGTTTTTGGGGAGTACGTCTTGGAGACGAGGGGTCGAAGCACATTTCGTCACTGAATAATTTCAATTCATATGACAATCAGGAACACTACCTATCAATTATGCCCCACCTTTACTTAACACACTGTAGATCCCATTGATTAAATACGTTAGGTAGTCAACCGGATAGTTCTTAGGTGTATCTTAATTCTTTCTTTTAGGATTCCTTCTGGTTTTTTTTTCAATTCTAGCTTGCAGATTTAATGAGGTGTTCTTTGGATGAGATATTCAAAGACCTTGTTGAGTCTGGCAGTCAAGAAGCAGCAATTAGGTCCCTTCAGTTGGAAATAGAACGGATGAAATGGAAACACCAGCAAGAACTTGCCGACTTGAAACACAGCGCAAGTGAGTGTGAGATTCTTTTCGATAGTTCAAAAGGGGAGATCCATTCATAATGGTGAAAATTTAGCAAACAGGGTCCTGGAAATATTTTTGGCATGGAACTGTCACGAATTTCTCACAAAAAAGAAATAAGAAAAAAAGGAAACGTCGAATTTCTAGCTGAAGTTGAATTTTGGCGAATAAAGATTGGAAATTTGCAGATAAAAATCCTGGGGAAGCAATTACATCTGCTTTTATTGCACTATTTGGTTAGGGAATTCATGAAAACTTTGCTGGTAATGCTCGGCGAAATTTATTTTGCAAAAATGCTGAGTACCCTGAAAAGGACTTTCAAGTTTGGGATCGTTCTCATCAGATGAGTTTGACCAAATTTGACCGTCAAAGAATCGAATGTTGAGGAGAAAAATGCTCAACTGTCGCCTGGAATATGATCTCAAGTTTAGGGGGGCCCACCCCACTAAATGGTGAAAAAATTGAAATTTCTCATTTTGTCATATGCTTTCCCTCCTGATTCTGTGATGTTTTCTGAGCATTTTGGTCCAAAAATGAGTAAAATCCGTTGAGAAATGGCTTCACAAGAGCAAATTTCAGCATGCGATGCAAATTCGCACACTGCTTTTTCACCATTTCCCTAAAAAAAACTTCGAAAACCCCATTTTTCTCGCATTTTGATTTCCGGTGCAAAAACAGACTCTTGAATAGCATATTTCTGTCATTTCGAGGGCTAGAAAGGTGAAAATTGGCAAGCTTATGTAAAAAAGTGTAGCTGATTTGACTGACAGAGCCGGATTTCTTATTTTTTTTTTTCATCCTTTACCATCAAATAGCATCTCATTGTACAATGGTTGTTTTTTTAGTGCGAGTCACATTTTTACAGAAAAAACATGACCTTAGAAGAGTAAAAATTTTAAAATTTGGGCTCTGTCAGTCACTTTTTGTGCATGTTTTGGTCTAGAAACACACATCACTGTTGCAAAATTGGTTCTGGCCTTTCAGTTAGACTATCGCGCTGATGTTTTTATCTCGGGAACCAGGTGAGGTACAATATTGAAATTTTGCACAGACATTCCTTTCAGGAGGCTAATTATGCCCTCAAAATTTCAGCAAAATCAGTTTACAAATAGAGGTCGAACCGGTACAGGTTGAACCGGGTACGGCAACCGGTACGGGTACAGCAACCGGTACGGGTACCGGTACACATGTACCGGTTCCAACTTTGTGGGTGTGCAAAAAGCCACCTCTTTTGTCACCCCAAAAATCAAAACCAAATTGAAAAATGTTGTCATTTGAGCGAGTTATTGATGTTTGAAGTTTGCCTTTTCCTTTGTATTTTTATCATTTTTTCTTTTCTTTTTTCTTTCAAGTTTCTTCCAATTTTCAAGATGTTAGTTCAGCAGAAGCATGAGCAACAACAAAAGTGAAAAGGCAAAACGAATAACTTTTTATTTGAAAAAAAATTCGAAAAAATAAATTAAAAAATAAAACAAAGAAACAAAAATTAACATTTCAAACCAAACTACCAAAAGATTGAATTTCTGTGACAAGTGAGAGACCACCAGTCCAGCTCTGCACCACAGAACAGAATGACAAAGTTGTTCCATCTCTCCCCTTTTTATATGCTGTGATGCTGACGACCTTGGGAGTTGGGACACTGACATGTGGGAGGAGCAGGAGCCTCCAAAAATGATTTCCTGTCTTTGCAAGCTCCACCCACCTGCATATAAAAGAACCGATTTCTGGGATGATCGTGTCAGTTTGAAGCAAGGCTTTGTGTAGTGTTGATCTGCTCTGTTAGTTTGCAACTAACACGAAGTATTAGGCGCTCTTTTCCCAATGGAATGGGTCTGCATGTGAGTTGGTACAGCTTGTTATATGAATGTAAGGGAATAGGGATGGATGTTCTTGGTGCCAAGGTACCGCTTTCCGCACACCGGTTTTAGCACCTCCCACAGTCAATGCCACATACAGCATTGGAATACGTGAGCCTCTCCGCTGGTCAAGAGACGCATGGCATCACAATGCAAAAAACCAGATGTGCATCGCAAGTAACCAAACGGAGCTTTGCGGTAAAAAACAACCTTCGCCCTGGCGCTGATTTCAGTAAATGTTCCTGATGAGGGCAGCATGTAAATAAGATCACCCATTCATTCACTTACCACTGACATTTGAAATCCCTTTCTTACGGGTCAAACGTCATAAGACTCCAAAAGTGCCAGGCTTTGCAAACAATAGGAGGGCTGAGGATAAGTGCAAACATAAGACAACAAAAAAAAATCAACACCCATTTAAAAAAAATACCAACTGCAAGTCACTTTTACTCACTAACATGTGGCGCCATCTATAAGATAATTTGTCAGGTGAAATAAAAAGTGGCGTAGACATATTGAATGTAGCTGCATAATTTATTGTCAAGTGTTGCCGTCTGAGTTCAGAAAGTGGCGAAAGAAAGGCATTTTGCCAATGCCAACCAAAATTCTTGGTGCCGCACGCATCCCGAATGAAAGTGGCAAGGAAAGAAGGAAGACCAGTCCAGCTCTGCGCCATGACACAGAATGACAAATATGCTCCATCTGTTCCCTTTTTATATGCTGCGATATGACCTTGAGCCTCACAAGAGCACCAATCCAGACACCTTCCAATACATTGTAATAAGACAGAAACTGCCCGGGCTGTAGGTATCCTTTTTATAGGCTGGTGGGTGGCCAATGATGTTGACTTTGGTGTGAGTGTGGGAGGGGCATCCCACTAAAATTGGCATAGGAGCACAAGCCCCTCCCACTTGGCAAGGTCAATGTGTCCCACTTGCATATAAAAGAACTGATGCCTGAGAAGGAGACATCACTTTGTGCCCAGATGGTTGCTGAACTGGTCTGGTTGGATCCGGTTAACCTGGACTGTTGGATCTCTGTTGAAAACTTGCATTACTCCTTCTGTTTGGTATTTACATTAATTTTATTTGCATCAATGAATTCCTGAGAAAAAATTGACCAAGAATGATGTGTCACACATGCATGTTTGCTTTCATAAAATTGCTCAAAAAAACGATGAATTCCGGAGTCCAACCGGTACAGTACCCGGTTGGATTTTCAAACGGGTACCGGTACGGGTACAAAATCAAACCGGTACGGGTACGGGTACAACCGGGTACTGTACCGGTTCGACCCCTATTTACAAACATCGAAATTGGTCCGTTGGGGTGGCCCCCCCTTAAACAACCCCCTCCAAAGTTTCTGCCATTCCATGCTAAACTCACTTTCGATCAACAATGTGGAAGAAAAAAAGTTTGCAGCGATTTTTCTCCACATCAAGAATTTTGCAAGTTACATCATTTCCGAACATAAAAATGGGGCCAAATACGAGTATTACTTAACCCAGAATGATAAAATTTGAACAGTGATAAAGATCCAGATTCATAACTTTTTGCATGTGTTTTGAGTTATGATGAGCATTCAAGCCAAAAAAGCCACAAAAGTTTGCCACTTTTTGCATACGAAGTGTGGCGATCCCAAACACCATCGGCTCATTTACGTGCAGGGTTCAGGTCCTGACACCTCCAAAACTCGCACCAAATTTCATCAAATTCATTCAATGACAGAATGGTTTTTCATGGGGGGGGGACCAACATGCCTTTGCGGTTCTAGGGTTTGTGGATATTTCATGTGGTGACCTTATGTGCCTTTACATTTTCACATACCTATCTAGATATTGTTCTGATGGAAACGCGAGCTAATTTGGAAGCCGACAGACAAGTGATGATGAAGGATTTGCAAATGAAGATGGAACAGGAGAAAGCTCTTGCCGTGATGGAAGCAAAGAGGAAGCAGTGGTGTGCCAACTGCGGCAAGGAGGCACTGTTCTATTGCTGCTGGAACACATCCTATTGTGATTACCCTTGTCAAGTAAGAGTCTTGATTTACCGCAGGGTTTTCCAACCGCTTCCAGCTCTTACAGAGGTCGTTGCGATGACATTTATTTTGTTCTCGGCACTCAAACTTTTCAAATCTACTTTCTTCCCTCGGTTCTTTTGTTGGCATTTGAGCTGGTTCTCTTTGAAACTGTAGACCTCTTTGTGGAACATCTTCGGTAAATGTGTTGAGAAAACATTTTACCGGTATATAAATTTGCGAATCAACTTTAAAAAATCATTTTTTTCTGTCAAACATCCCTAAATAAGACTCCTCTCCACTGACCAAGTCTTGTGACAGCATCCATGCTGCCACAGTCTCTGACCAACCCCACCCTTGTATCCTCTTCGTCCCCCCATTTGATAACCCCAACTTGTTTAGTTACGTCTCTCATCGTCTTGTGATAATACCATCCGGCATCGTTTGGTCCTCAAGGACAGCAGGCTTTTATGTCGCTCTATTTTCTTATTCTTCTTTGAAACAAGAGTTTCCTGTATTTTTCAGGAATTTTGCTTTTTGTTTTGTGTGCACTTCCTATATTCCGTGGCGTGGTATCCCGGTTTTTGGATTCCCGTTTCTTGGATGTACATGGTAATGGTAATTACATCATCAGAGTTTGCGTTTAAAAATGCAATGAAAGGTCAGGTCATGGCATGTCAGGTTTGGTTGGATTCGGTCAGGTTGAGCTGGCATTTTGTTTTGAAGCCGCATTTTCGCTCGCTGAAATGACCAATACCACTACATCCAAGAAACAGGCTAGCGCCATTCCGTGGTGTTGGGGTCCCAAATTACTATAAAACACTGCTTTGCGATCATTCTGCCCAATCAGCCCAAATTTTCAGATGCTTGACCCCATACCACACAGTTTACATGCTTCGGCTACAAGCCACGACTGGCGACTCGCAGTTCGCAAGCCATGGCTGACGACCCACACTTAGAATGCCATGGCTAACGACTCGTAGTTGGCAAGCAATCTGAGCCACAGCTGACGACCCGCAGTTCCCAAGCCACAGCCGACGACCCGCAGTTCCCAATCCACACCACCTTACAACCCGCAGTACGCTAGCTGTAGCTGACAACCCGCTGTTTGCAAGCCACAGCTGACGACCTACGGTTCGCAAGCCACAGTTGACAACCCATAATAATTATTCACAAGTCATGGCTCATTAAGGATTTAGGTTTCTTGTTTGGCAACTTTTTCGAAAAGTTCTGAATTGTGATATTTTGACAATCTCGCACAGCCATTCTAAATGCTCGGGCCATAGGAGATTTTTGTCAGACTTTTGAAGCACGGGGCAATGTCATTCCCCATCTAGTAAGCGCCGTTAAATGCATTCCTTCGTGTGATGTGTTTTGCGGCGCATGTGAAATGGGGAATTACATTGCCCCGTGCTTTCAAAAGTCTGAAAAACTCTCCTATGGCCCGCCTATTCTGAATGGCTCCGCGGGAACTCCTTCAATCCATGTTTTTTTTTTTCACTTTTTCCGTTTATTTCCTCCAGCAAGCCCACTGGCCTCAACACATGCCATCGTGCGCACAACAGCAAACAGCATTTCCCCTTCCGAGTAATCACCCTCCACGAGTTCCCAATGGCCGGTCGAGTGTGGCCATGTCGGCTCCATCAACTCAGATGTCCAGCGCCAAGGGCCAATCGAGGTTATTTTGACACCTGGTCGAATGCACCGTGGTCAAAAAAGAAAAACATTCAGTGCATTTTATTGCTGTCTGCATCTTGGACTTTGTGAAGGTCTTACGTTACGATGACACGATTACTGTTTCGACTGCGCTTTTATTATTCTCGACTGTTTTTACACCTGTTTTTGTCTGCAATCTAGAGTTCTCTTGTTGAGTTGAGCGATCTTGTGATGATTGTATTGTATTATTATTTGAATTTGCGGAATAAATCTTTTTGATAATAATATCGTTACTTCTTCAGACCGTTGTGGAAACTTTGAGTTCAGATGCGGCTTCTGAAAATCTCATTTTTTCTTTGGTACGTAAACAGAAGTTTCATCCTTTTGTGTGTATACTGGCGAAAAGAAAGTATGAGTAACACATGTATGAGTAATCTTTTTCCGCCGCCACTGTACAGTGACGATGGAATTGCTGTGCTGTACACATTTATTCAAAAATTGATATTTTAGCAAAAAACTGGCCAAAAAAGCAATTAAAGTTTCCATTCAGAAACCTGCAGTTTCAATCCGCCACGTTTTTTAAAAGCGTAATCGATTGTAGATTTGGTCAGCTGATTCGATGGTCTGTCTTGTGGTCATTGCACTGGGATGTGAAGCAAAAGACTGCGGCAGGGTTCATGCCGGGAGCAAAAAAAAAATGGGACTTTCAGCCCAAAAATAGGATTTTCAACCTCAGAAAATAGGATTTACAACCCAAAAAAATTGGATTTTCAACCCAAAAAACTGGGTTTTCAAAACCCCATAAAGGGGGAAAAGGATCTTATCTTTCTGTTTCATGCATAAATCTTTGCATGAATAACCACCGGGGGGGAGGAAGGGACTTATTGGAAACACAATTTTTGTTTTCTTTTTGAAAAATAATTTTTTGAAAAAGAATTTTTGTTTTCTTTTCGAATCGAATCCAAAAACTGCAAAACAACATTATGAAACAATTGTGAATTATGAAAAAACATCAATGGAATTCAAAAAAATAGGATTTCTATAGGCAACATGGAAAAAATAGGCAAAAAAGCTTTTGTTCAAAAATATAGGAAATAATGGACCGCATGAGGCCTGCTGCGGGATCGCATCCTACCTGTGACGACTCCAGTTGTTATTACTTCTTTGAAGATTTTTTCATGAAAATTTTGAAAATATTTTGGCATGGTTGATAAGGTTATTTGTTGTTTGAGTAAGGTTTTTTCATTTGAGGTTTTTCATGACATTCACTTTGAAATTTGGTTCGTTTCGGCAACTCTTGCGCGATCTGTACGAAGGGCGTTCAAAATTTTTTTTTGACATCACCCTGTAGTTCAGAGAATCTTACCGCTATCAAGATTTTAATTGGTTCAGGGCTTCAAACGTATCTCCAGCTCTTTCAGCACCAATTTACAGACATCTATGCCAATTTTTCATGGCGCAGTGGTAATCAGATGAGGGTGTGTTCCTTAGCTCTGAAAATACTGCTTTTGGCTAAGTCTTGAAATCTTGAACATTCCCTTTTGCACGACAAATGCCCAAGTTTTAGAATTTTTGATGATACAACACCATAAATATACAAATAATTACTGCCCAGAGTATCAAGTTGAGTACCAAGCCCATTTGGCACCAGCAATTTTTGGTTGTATTACCTAAACTGAAAACAACTTGACAGAAAAGCCATGTTCACGTATTCAGGACTTTGCCAAAGCAATATTTTCAGATCTATGGAACTCATCCTAATCTGAGTACCATTCTACCCATGGGAGGTTGGGTTGGGTTGGACACCTGTAACTTTGTAAGCAAGAGCTGAACAGTATTTTGAAGGCTTAAACTAAACGAAATCTTGATATTGTCAATGTTTTTTGAACTGCAGCGTGATGTCAAAAACTTTTCGAACGCCCTTCGTAGGTGCTGTTTCTGATTTTGGTCACTCAATCGGAATGAATCCAAGTCACCACCAGCAATCATTATCAAAGACAGCCAGGGATGGAGCCAGGAAGAAATACTTCGGGTGGGTAAAAAGCCTCCGCCAGAGGGGCTGTTGGGTGCAGCAAGCCCCTGCTTTGTGTCTGAAGGCCAACAGAGCAGTTTTCCTGAAACGTCCTTGCCTCTGGGGAGAATGGAGAACAGAAAACGCCAACGAGAATTTGATCAAAATTTTCCAGTATCTATCACCCTTACCTGGAAGTTCGGCTTTTTATCTCCATGGTGCGAGTTGTCAACATTGCGGGTGCATCATGCATCCGTTTTGTTATCGATGCGCCCAAACACGTCGACTCAACTCACACCACAGAGATAAAACCGTCGAACTTCTCGGTGAGGGTGATATTTTAGCATCAGACACATCTCCAAGTTTCCAACCCACTGTTTACGGTTAGTTTTCTCGAACATTTTCCTGTGTGGACAAGAGGTTAATATCCGCACAGGTAAAACATTTTTATTGAAAATTTTCAGCAACAAAATTTTTACATTCCAATAAATATCGACGAATTGTATTTCTTGCTGTGATCTTTTTGAGAGAAGTGATGTTGTTGGTTGTCTTCGTTTGTTTGTTTGAGCCAAATTGAGTGTACCTTTTTTTTCACATTACATCAACCACATGGTTCCTCTATGTAAATTGTAACCTTGAGACATTTTCTGTACCTAAAAAAACCGCTCATTTCGAAATGTCTTCCACGATTGGAATTTTTCTGACAAACTCGAAAAGAGTTGGTGAGTTTGATACCATTTCCCTCCTGTGCTCACGTATGGGTCAGAGTAGCAGTGGTGGGACCTTGGTTTCCGTGGGCGTGGACCGATCATTTGTTTGCAAGCATGGAAGTGCCTGATTTGCTGCGAAAAACATGCCTTACAAAACAAAAATAAAGGTTGCAGTTCGGAATGCCTGCCGACATCTGAAAAAAGCTGAATTGGACGAGTTTTCACACACGCTCAAGTAGCCAAAATCGGATAGGAAGATAAGACGATGTGGGTAGGATAGGACAGGTTAGGAGAGGTGTGTTGGGATAGGTTAGGTTAGGTTTGGTTTAGTTAGCTTTAAGGGGGGGAAACCTTCGCGCAAACTTTTTTTATTTTTCAACCGATTTGGTTCAAACTTTGCACACATTTTCAGGTCACTTTAACTAAGATCTGTGCAAAATTTCACACTCCTAGTGTTACTGGTTTGCCAGCTGTAGCCAGTTTATACGCAAAAAGTAGACTAAACTTTTGATCGCTGCAGCGCCTAAACCATTGGAGCTAGACACCTCTAGTTTGCGCCAAAGTGATCCAAATGGAGCCAGAATTTGGGTAGAAAGGTCAGCATCCTCCTGCCTAACTTCATTTTTGCTTCCGAATTCAATTAATCCTTATCGCGTCAAAAAGCGGTAAATTTTTACTGCCATAATTTCAAAATGCACTTGTATCATGAAAATACCATGTGATAGTCCGATTTTGACCATTCCACCCAATTTAGGACACTTTTTTACATAAGTATGCAAATTTTTAACCTTCTGTGCTGTTCCCAAGCTGAGATATAGCATTCAAAAGTTTGCCGATTATGAAAAATCTTAGTTCCGAGTAAATTGAAGATTGATTAACGAAATAGCGTAAAAATGCATTGAGATGCTTTCGCATTTCGGTCCGTAACTTCTAAACTATATGGAATTTCAAAAAACTGTTTGCACCACTGGAATCGGCAGATTTTCGTGCATAAACACACCTAAAAATCCAAAAATATCATTTTTAGCCATTTTTCGACTATCCGAAGGTTCCCCCCCCCCCTTAAGTGTATCAGAGAGCAATGGTGACAACTCGTTCAGTTCAATGTCGGCAGGTATTCCGAACTGTTACCAAAATAAATGCTTTGGGAAGGGTTAGCCTGGCACAGCACTTTTTGCAGCAGAAGTGCCAGATGCGCCATGCCCCCCACAGGCAGGGCCGGACACGGGGTGGAGTAGCGACCGCTTCCCTTTTCGTAAAAAATGTTTGTTTCGCCAGATTTTCATAGGGTTAATTTTTTGTTTTATGCGCTAAATGAAGAAGTAACATTTTCAAAATTTCTTTGACCTTTGGGGACTCAACCTCCCAAACGCCGGGGTCCGGAGGTCTCCAAGGGACAGAGCTCCATGATGTACCACTGTCCCCGAGCATGGACTTACATTGTTCTGTCTGCGGATGATCAGTATTCCATACGACCTGCCTCAGAACACACCTCGGCTAGTGTTCAGAGGATGAGGCCTTTGCGATTCTGGTGGGGAAGGCGATCATGTTATAATATCGCAGTTTGAGCTAACGGAATTGTAAATTCCAGTCCCCTCCCCTTCTTTCTCAAAGTTTTCCCATGGCGGAAGGCATAATGAAACTGGCGGTACATTTTTCCTGAGAAATTGAGACTTTTTTCTGAACTTTTTTCACTTTCTTTGGTTTGATGATGTGACATTTTTTTATGATTAGGTAGTGTGTCGAGTTTGCAAATTTTATTGATTGTAAATTAAAACAAGAGATACCATTCTGGATCCGAGAATGTATTTTTTCTTCACTTTGCCAAACAAACATCAGCTGAAACAACAATGGAAATGACGCAGCGACTGAGAAAGTTCTTTCATGTGAAGACGAGTGACGGAAAGCCAGTGGTTTTTCCCAGTGAGGGCCAAACATTCTTGGTGCTGCCCATTTCGGCGAAGGTTTATTTTTAGAGCGCACCTGCAGAGTGCAGAATCTGCAAAAAAAAGGTTGCATTTGTTGGCAGGCTTCTGATTGTTTTCAAAATTTTCAATTTATTCTCTTCATGGATTGCTTTGACAAATTTTCACTAGAGAAATGGGAGCTTTTGCATGGTTGCTACCAACCTGGAAAACCTGGAATACTCAGGGAATTTTTTTCGCACCTTGGAAAACCTGGAAAACTCAGGGATTTTTGGAAAAAAAACCCTGAAAAACTGAAAATTTCCAGAAAAACCAGCCAAAAAATGGAAAACAGAATTTCATAACATTTTTTTAGTTTACATTTTTTTTGAATTTCCAACGATGACACCTGAAGAACATTCTTGTCTTGCAATTTTTGTCTGTACCCTCCCATTTTTGTCTTGTCCTCAGAAAAAACCCTGGAAAAAAGCCCTGGAAAAAACTGAGAATCCTTCTGGAAAACCTGGAAAACTCAGGGAATTCCGATTTTTCAAAACAGCAGCAACCATGTTTTGCCACCAACTTTTTTTCTAATTCGACATCCGTAAATTGGACTGCGAAGTACACTGAGGCAGAAGTGGACTGTGACAGCAGTGGACAGAGGCCAACAAAAATTCCGCCTCAGACCGTTCTATCCAAGTCCCCAATCCTATTCTCGAAGATTCGCATCTCGGAACAACAATGCGTTTCGCTCATTCCATTCCATGGATTGCTTACACATTGCTTGTTTTCTCTGCAACCTTTGTTTCCCTCGCAGTGCTCGAATTGAGGGGTAATGGATCGACATTCTCAAACTTTTTCAGGGGGGATGGCATGCCCCCAAAAAGAATTTTGAAAACCTACCCCAAAATCACTCCTTTGATGGGGAAAAACGGCCGTTTTCAGACTTTTCCTTTCAGCGATGGAAATTGTCCCGATACCAAATTTTCAAAATTACAAGAGGTCTGGAAGTGCCCAGTAATTTATGTCAGTCACGGCGGAGAGATCACGACGGGGGTAACGCTAACTTCGGGCTGCGAGGTAAATTTTTGCCATCTGCTCCAATGGAAAAAATTTACCTCGCTGCTCGGAGTTAGCGTTACCCCCATCATGATCTCTCCGCTGTCAGTGAGTAAAGGAAGTTAATTTTTTTGTTAATGGTCCAGCAGAGTTTACATGCCAAAGATGAAATCAATAATTTTGAAAACTGCAACAAAAACACACGTGCACTTTGCCCAAGCATAGCACAGTTCTCTGAAAAAAGCCGGGAATACACGGCCAGGCAGAACTGGGCTCACCTGTTAAGTAAAGTGGGCAGCCAGATTTTGTCCTCCTATTTGGAAACGGTGAAATTTTTGGAGAAGCCAAGTTGCTCTGTGGTGACACATTCTGTCCAAGAGGTGAGATTACATTCAGGGTCAGGGCACACAGCTTCCCACATCAAATTGTGTCCGGAGCTACGATCCATTTCGCAAACACTAAACAATTTCAAGGAAAAGACATAATAAAGCCGGTTTTCGTTCGTAACTAACAAGAATACATTTGCTACGTTTCGGTCCCACGCACGTAGACCTTTCTCAAGACCTTGTGATTCTGACCTTTTCCTTGTGATTCTGACCTTTTCCTTGTGATTCTGACGTTCGTGGTGCACGTGCTGAAAAAAATTACTAAACTAGGAAACAGGAGACAGGCTTCCTGTTGTAGACGAGCGATCAGCTTTTTTCTTGCGTGTCCCAGTCGCTCGTTTCACGTGCGTCAGTCCCTTTTGCTCCTGCACAATCGACGGCTGCACAAGCGGTCTGTGGGCAGCAATTATTGTGCAAGTTGTGCTGAGTTTGGTGGAAATCCGAGGGAGGCACTGCCTTTTCACTGCTTAAAAACAAAAGGCAACAGTTCGGAATACCGGCCGACATTGAACTGAACGAGTTATCACCATTGCTCTCTGATATACTTGAAGCTAACTAAACCTAATCTAACCTGACCTAACCCAACCTAACCTTTCCAAACACACCTTTCCTAACCCATCCTACCCTACCCACATCGTCCTCAACTTCCTGTCCTATTTTGGCCACTTGAGCGTGTGTGAAAACTCGTCCAGTTCAGCTTTTTTCAAATGTCGGCAGGTATTCCGAACTGCAACCAATAACCTATTGTTGAGTGGTGTTCAAATCCAATGATTTTGGGATTCTTGGCAGTGACCCGGAATTTTATTTCTCCGAAACTTGAGCACTTTTGTTCCTCAAATGGTTTCAGAGTTTTACCCGACAAAAGGTTGGGATCAATATTCGAGTACATGTGTGGAAGCGCTCATTTTTCAGCTTTGCGCCATGCGAAACTGCATCAAAAACTGTCGCTTGGCTCAGGAGAAATTTAACTTTCTGTGGGCATCGCATCGCGGTCCGCCATTCACTCGCATGTCTTTCGCAGCGCACACCCCCTTTAAGCGCCGCAATCCAGCAGCACACATTTTGGACTCACGAAAATCCCGGAGTGCTGATGGAATGTGCTGATGCGTTATGGCCGATATGACTGATGTTTCGCTGGTTGTTTTGCCATTGTGAGCTTTGTGACGAAAATTGTGCATGGGGTGCGGGTGGAGGCGTTCTGTGTCTTCTCGGGATGCGGGCCTCGTTTGCGTACCATCCTGTCCTGATCCATTCTTGTGACAATTCAATATTCGAGCATCGGCTGCTCAGTCGTGTCAAAATGCGTCACGACAAACGAATATGGAACGAACGCGAAAGCAGAAAAAAATAGCCGGAAAAAAATCCCCGTTTCGCATTTCTGCAAAATTCATTTGCGCTGTTGTTGGTGGACAAAACTCGAAATTTCCCCAAACTATCAATTTCCCCAGACCTTCCCCAAAAGGTGCAAAATTTCCCCAAAAGGAAAAAATTTTCCCCATTCCGCCACACTGCACAGCATCCACTCGCGACAGCAGGTTCCTGGATGCGGGCTTCTTTCATTTTTGTGTGGTGTTGTTGACTGATGAATCATTGATTCCTGCATTCATTGACTGAAACAAAACGCAACCTTGTCCTGTTTGTTTCTTCTCAGCTTGGCTTCTCTGCTCTGTTGCTGTCCTGTGCTCGCCTCATGGCCTTGTCTCCTTCATTGTCTGCGTTGGGATGCAAATTGTGCATGGCGCTGGCATGGGGGTGCGGTGAGTGAGGTTCGGAGTTTTCGCAGCCTGCAGTGTCTGTTCGTTGTTGCGCTTGCAGGTTTTGTTGAGGTGGGGTAGGGGAAAGAGCAATTTTGTTTTTGTTGTGCCATTTTGTCATTTTTGCACCGATTTTGACCAAAAACTATACAGCAACGCACCACATTGACATCTTCGCCTCCACAAAAATTGAACACGATTGGTTAACAACTTTCTGAGTTATCGTTGCACACAAATTGTGGTTTGCTGTCCGTTGTAGACTCGCTTCGCTCGTCAACAACAATAACTTGATTTGAGGCCATTGTCCGATCACACCATGCATTCACCAAACACAAATCCTTCCCCTTCCCACAAGCTGATCCACACCTTTACCCATCGCCCCCACGGTCTTTTCACATTGTATCCAAGCCTAAACACATCCAACAGCCTCTCATGTACCAGAGACATCTGCCAGACCACAACTGAAAAAATTCAAAAAAGAATCCCAAGGAAGGCCACCACATTCCGAAGTTATCCCAACTGTCAAAACAAGACAACCGACCAACAACCATGACTATGAATCACCACTCTACAACCACTTCGACTAATTCTCGAACTGCACCAGTCGCACAACATCAGCGGCAGTTGACATATCGCATCATCAGGCTTGAGAAAGACTCTCCATTCCAGGGGATCGAAACGTCGTCAGCAAAACTTGACATCCGAATTCCGAAACCGACACTGGCCTCAAACCAAGTAATTATTGTAACACTTCATCCAAGATGAAATCAAACTCTGCACTCTAGTGTTCCTGTTCATCTGCAATGTGGCAGCAGTACCAAATTAGAAAAAGTATTTGTGATGGGAAGAGGTGTCACGAGTGACATCATTATTGCATCATTATACTCCTCAACGCCAACTGGCTGTGGCGGGGATCTTTTTTATTCGGTTAGCTTTATCCTTGTGGCTTTTCTGTTACTGTAACCTGCCTGGACTCATTCTGTACTTGCTGGGTGCTTTACTGTGATTCTGCACATGGTGTTCCGGACGTCCCCTACCAAAAACTAAAATTGGATTGAACCCGTATCCTTCGGATCATGAGGTAAGCTCGCTAGCCACTAGATCTTTCCAGTGGCTAGATCTTTTCTGGGACTATATTCCAACTACATCCATTGGTGAAACACCAAAGTTGTTTCTGGTGTTTGTACCTGGGTCTGCCACAAGTGTCTGGATCTTCCTGTGTGGAAATCAGTGGCAAAAAGCTAATTCCTTCTAAATTGTCTAGTTTAGTGTATGGTCACAGAAAGATTGATGTAGGTACCCATTAATTGGGGACACGCACCATTGGTTTGTGGGTCCTGTCGTTGTCCTTGTGAGTCAAATGCAGACAAAAAAAGTATTGTGCCAACAAATGCAACAATGCAGATGTCCATTTATGGACACATTATCCATTTGTGACAGCAATGTGCCCATAAACCTACATTGGGCCGCTTCGTTAAACACGAGTTATCTTAGCCCGCAGCTTTTTTCCACGTATTTTAAATGGGAAAAAGCCGAGGATAAAGACAACTCGCATTTAATGAAGCGGCCCAATATAGGCACTATGATGGGTACCTACATTGTTTCAGAGACTGTATAGTAGCGGTGGAAAAAGATTACTCATATACAGGGTGTCCCGTAAACATTTCGCCAGAATTCGTGGAGATGTTCCTGATGACAAAACAAATCGAAATTAATCAGTAAAAAAGTTTTCTCCGAGCCCCCATTTCCATGTAATAACCCCCAAAGTTACCCAAAATGGACCCTTTTGGGGTATTCATGGGGGAGATAATAATTCATTGTAGAGCTGTCAAATTTTCAGGATGGGTTCTACGTATCGAGTAAAACATAAAATATTCAGTGACAAAATGACCTACGAGCCCCCACTTTCACGCGTGCTCCCCCAAATCCAAAAAAGCCCAATTTGTGGTGGTCCTGTTTTAACTGAGATTGTGACAGTACAGGTCACTGTACAAAACCCATTTTTCAAAAGGAGATACATAAAAGTACGCCGAACAAAAAATGTTCAGTGAGAAAATGTGCTCAGACTCCCCATTTCCACGCAATAGCCACCCCAAAACCGTTGGAAAATGGAAAATTTTGATTTATGAAAAAATGGTGAGACGGAAAATGCTTTCGTAGTACATGATTTCGTAGTACAAAATGCTTTCGTGTATTTTTCACAAACGGACTGTACTTTGCGACAAAGTGTTTCATTAAAAATTACTTCTTTTCCAGTGAGAGTGGAAGTGGGGTATTGGCCTTCCAAAGGATCAGACGACAGGGTACCCACTTCCAAACTTTTAGGAATGACCCATGTACCTATCACGGAAGGAATCGTCATCCCACGTATCAATTCACTGGGACAATGATTCCGAGGACACAAAAACAAAACAACGGTAATCGATCCAAGTTTTAATTAA
>JASGXE010009063.1:0-16405 GCA_030068105.1 Sinentomon sp. SZTP_YWyxl
ATCTACAACAGAAGTTTCGTTTTACGGATCACAAGAACTAGTGGACTTGTGTAATATTTTTGGATGGCAATTCTACTCACTTTGGGAAGACTGGCAGACACTATTGAGGAGCTTAATTACTCATCAAGATTTTTGTCGTCAACGACTTAATGCAGCCCAGACGTTCTGGTCCTTTTTCTTAAAAAAGACTGACGTGGCCTGGACAGAAAACTCCAAAAACTTGATAAGAACAGTGATGGTACTACCCATTGGCAGTGCAGATGCAGAGAGGGGGTTCTCAGTTATGAATCACATCAGGGGCAGCAGAAGATCACGTCTCTTGCCAGAGAATCTGGACAAAATTATGAGAATACGGATAAATGGACCGGACAAACTCGAAGAATTTCCAGCTGCCAGATATACAAAAGCATGGGTTAAAGCAAACCACATGAGGTCAGATGATCCTCAACAACGGGGCAAAAGACCAAAGTTGGACTTGGAGGAAGGTGATGGTGAAGATGGGGACAAGCAGTATTTTCCAAAAAGTACTCTGTTCTGAGGCGAATAATGCTTGTGGAGCAGGTCGATGGCCGCCCATGGGGGTGATTTCAGAATGGTGGAAGTGAAAGAATAAAGAACACCTATGTACATGTGATGTGTCGTCCTATCACCTAAAAAGTGAGATGAACAAACCAATCACATCATTGAGGAAAGGGGGGGGGGAAACCAACCTTCTCAATTCAAAAGAACCTTCTCTTTTTGCATTTCTGCGAAAAACTACAAAACTACATGCAATATACATACACTACCTATCACTGTTATTATTTCTTATTATTATCGGAAATTTTGCAGAATTAGAATTGAGAAGCCTGTGGCAAGTCAGTAAATGGTGAGCCACTTCCCCTCTTTCTCCAGTTGTGAATAATAGCACGGAAAACGAACGAACCATTCTCTGCTATCGATCATGGCGGTTGCCAAAATGCCATCCTTGAAGCGTCCCCTTGGCCAGAGGAGACCTTCCAAGAGGGTTCCGTGGCAGCCAGGTTACCTGTGGGATCCGTCGGGGCGTTCGATTCGAGCAGGCTGGTCTCTAGCCTAACAGCCAAGGAGGGGGGTCTCCTGGCCTTCGACCAGGGAGGGGGATCTCATCTCACTGGTCCTTGGCGGCCAGGGAGGGGGGTGGGGAGTCCCCCTGGCCTTCGGTCAGGGAGGGGGGTCCCGTGGCCTTTGACTAAGAAGGGGGGTCCGGGGTCCCCCCTTCGACCCCCCTTCCTGGGGGGGCAAAGGCCAGGGGACCCCCCTTCTGGGGGGCGAAGGTCAGGGGACCCCCTCCCTGGCCTTCAACCAGGAAGGAGTGTCCCCTGGCCTTTCGGCCCCAGGGAGGGGGGTCCCCTGGCCTTCGGCCAGGGGGGGGTAACCCCCCCCCCTACCCCCCCCCCCCCCTATGGGAATGTCTGAAAATGGGGCCAGACAATGCGAGTGAACATTGGGTCGCTGTGTGCTGCCCACGGAAGGTTTCATTTCTCTTGATGGAATAGGTGGATTTTGATGAAACTTTTTGTCTCGGAAAGGTGAGGAAATGCAATTCCAGGCGTGTGCAATGCTTCAAAATGTTCCTCAGAATAATTGCGAAATCATCCTTCGAACGGAATCATTGAAGTAAAAGAGTGCCAATAGTTGAGATTTCTGTCGCACGTTTGCATAAATTGCACGATTTTTTCTGAGACAATTTCCAATCGACCTGCGGAACAGCTTTTTAGTGAAAGCTTTGGCTTTGAGAATGCTTGGCTTTGGCTTTGAGAAATCTTGAAAGCTTTCCCAAAGCCTAGAGTATCTAGAAAGCCAGCTAGTTCTCTAAAAAGCCAGCTTTCTAGAGACACCCAAATCATTGCATTTGATCATCATAAACGACAACTTATCCATGAGATAATTTAACTCGGCACCATCATGTTTACAATGTTGCGTGTTGTGTTTCCATTGCAAAAAGAGATGGCGTTTTGAATTATCTCATTGAATGTGACATTCAAATGCAATACCTATGATTCCCGTATCTTTGGAAAGCAAAAAGCTTTCATAATAGGTAGGCACCTACTTGGGGTGTGCGAATCCACTCGAATCCGGATATCTCGAACCGAATCCCTTGAAAATACTCGAATCTGAATCCAACTCGAATCCTTGAGGTCAGCAAATTCGAATCCTTGAGGTCAGCAAAAAAATCCATCAATATTCACTATACAAAGCCAGTTGGAAGTTGAACAGCCTACGTAAGCAGGCCAATTCCGTGTTGATTTTTGTTCATCGCACTTTTTATCATGCAAGTACAGCAACAAAGGAAAAGGTTTATTTTTGCCTGGTTAGGTCCTTATTGGAGTATGCATCGGTGGTGTGGGATCCTTATCATGTTTTACAAGTAAGTCATGTGGAAGGAATTCAGAGAAAGGCGGTACGGTTCGTGACTGGCAGGTTTGCGCCCCATGACAGTGTCTCAGACATGCTTGACCAACTGGGTTGGCAGTCCCTTGCCCTGCATAGAAAAGTTGCAAGGTTAGCAGGTATTTTTCTGTCCCTCAATAATGTAGGGGGTTGGTCGACCTTTAAGGAATTTCTTTGCCCGCCTTCTTATCTGGGTAGACACGACCATGAATTTAAGTTGACACCTGGAAAATCTCATAAGATGTAGGTTTGTTTTCCTTTGCTGTTTGGACAACAAATGATTGGAATTCGCTTCCTCCCCTGATTTTTGGTGGGGCTCATGACATCAGTGTTGTGACTTTCAAGAAAAATTTGGTGGATTGGTTCACTGGAAAACGTTCTTTCTCATAGTAGTGTAGGAATTTTTTTTTGTTATTCCCCTCTGTTGATTTGCGCCGGAGTAGCCTCCATGCAAATTAAATAAAATAACAAAAATAATAATAGCAAAAAACAAGGTGGTTTGCAAAAGCGCTCTGAAAATGTTTTCGCCAGGTTGTCGAGATGTTTGTTGTCCCTTGGCCACGAAAAACCGAAGGACTGGACTCAATGTGAGTGTGCTTTTTTGCAGCCATCAGGTACTGCACATGCAGCTTTTCTCAATCTGGGGAATGAGCATTGCGGGAGGCTCACATTAAGCTGGTGTTTTTTGTGTATCACCTTGTTGGCCACAGCCAAACTGGAGCCAAAAATCCATCATAGCAAACAACTGGCTCCAATTTATTCCAAGACTTTTTTGCTTCGCGCTTTGTTCTCTCTGCCTAAGGTTCCATTTTTCTGCAGGAAGGTTTGATTGCAAAGAATCTGCTGGGCAAACACTTGGCCCTGCAGTGATGTGAATGCACAAAAGTTGAATTGGATGAAGTACGAAATAAGCGGTGTACACCCAGTCCACTGGCATCTGGAAAAATGTGCAAGATCCAGAAAATGCCAAAATACGAGTAGGTACCGAAACTGCAAAAAAGAAGATGCATGTGTTATCAGCTTACCAATGTGTTTCATCACAAAATTGGAAGGACAACAACGATGTAACTTTTGATCGTATTTTGTGAATGGAGCAGGAATTACACTCACTGCCATTCCTGATAATCCAGCCCCAAAGAAGTTTATTCAATCTTTATTTTCATGGAGATGATTGCAGTGAGAGTCATGGCAAACACGCACTCAAGCTAAAAAAATTAGAAAGATGCTGAAAAAAGCCAAAGGCTAATAATTCTGCCATTGCAAATCTGCATACGAGCGTGGGTAATTTTTTTACTTGTGCTGCACGTAGGTACCTATCCATTTTTTGTGCTGGGTTCCACGCCAGATCAAATGAGCTAAAACCAAACAGAATGTTTTCTGCTTGTTGAATTTACCTTCAGCCATCTCGACTCCGATCCTTATGCCATTTCTTTCCACCCACATTCATGTCTTGCAAAATGGCCGTGTTTTTCCTAATGCTTCTGGTTTTTCATATTTTTTTAAACTACTTCCCACTCAATCAGTTTGTCACTCACTCTGTTGTCCAATTGGAAATGTTGCAGCATTTGCCTAACACGAATAGTTGCATCAGTCATAACTAGTGGAGCCCCTCCTATTTGCCTAACTCCATGAAGAAAATATTTTGGGATGATAAGTTTCAAAATCCATATAAAACGAGAGCAAACTGCTCAACTCAAGAAATCCTTGGGACTCCTAAAAGTTGGTGCCTAAGTGACCTGGGCTCCGTGAAGACCAGGGCTGTGGAGCAGTACCTACTCATCGGATAGGTCAAGTTCAGATATTTCTAACAGATATGACATTCGGACCATTTGGAAACACCAGATCAGACTTCTAGCTTCTGAGCACCACTAGCTCAGAGGGGGGGGGGGATAGATGGGGTCTCTGAGGTCGGCCTCTGGCCTTTTGCCTCACGCAACGAAGTGTCTGGATGGATATCATGCTTGCATGTGTCCACATTTGGCTCTCACGTGTGTTTGATTCTCTGATGCAAGAACAGAGGGTTTGCTCATAATACCCAGCAGCAAGTTATTCGGATGTGCTTATTCCAGCAGCTGACATGCATATCACGTTTTTTAATTGTGTTAATAATTGTTGTGTACCTTCCATTCTCTAAAAGGTCATTAGATGCAAGCTAAGAAGCGGTATCTGCTGACTTTTCTGTTGTTGTCAGCTTTCTTATTGCTCTATTGGATTAGTGATACCTTTAGTGACGAGGGTCAGAGCATTTATGAATGGATTCCCTACCCTAACTTTGAACTTTGGCAGCATGGTAGGCCTACCAGCTCAAACCTGTCATCAAAGGGATATTTGGATAACTTTTCTTCGCTTAGAAACAGTTCCACCGAGGGTGAAAATGGCAGAAGGAATTGGATGAGGAATTTGCCCTCCATTTATTCGACCAATTATTTGCATAATGAGCTTCCTGCTCCGCCAAAGTCACAGCTACACCGTTACATGTCCCATTCCGCTAATGAGCACTGCACCATGGAGACTTGTTTTGATTTTCAAAAGTGTCTCACCGGGCTGAAAGTCCACATTCACCCAGATGATGTCCAACATGCGAGTCCGCTTTATCAGAAGTTGCTTAGCGTCATACAAGACTCGAAATACTACACGTCTGACCCTAGTCAAGCATGCCTGTTTGTTCTTGGCATTGACACATTAGACCGTGATATGCTGTCGTCCGACTACACCAGGAACATGGTTAGCAAGCTGTCAAAGTTGGAGCTGTGGAACAATGGTCAGAATCACATTATTTTCAACCTCTACAGTGGTACGTGGCCGAATTACGTTGAAAATGATTTGGGATTCGATCCCGGAAAAGCCATCCGGGCGAAAGCCAGTATGTCCATTGAGCATTTTCGATCTGGTTTCGACATATCGATTCCTCTATTTCCAAAGTCCTATCCTGAGCGGGGTGGAGAAGTTTACTCTGAAAAGGCTCTGAGCTTTCCCTCGACCAAGAAATACTTGCTTGCCTTCAAAGGGAAGCGGTATGTGCATGGAATTGGGTCAGAAGTAAGGAATTCCCTGTTCCACTTGCACAACAAAAAGGATATCATCCTTGTGACGACCTGCAAGCATGGAAAGAGTTGGAAAGAAATGCGAGATGACAGATGCGATGGAGACAATGCTGAATTTGAACAGTAAGTAGAAACCTCCATTGGGTGGTTTTCTTTTTAGAAGTTGCTTTAAGGAAGTAGAAGTTTTTTAGAAGTTGTTTAGCAATGGCATCATAGGTTGTGGTTGGGAGAAGGATTGGAAAATATAATTTAAACTCTTGGTGGGAGTTGATATCCTAATTTTGTTCAGTCCTATTCGGTTTTCAACTGCTAAGTAAAATTGCGTCTAGTGTTGTGTTCTTGTTTGTCATTCAAGAGTAGGTAGGTACCTATAAAAGTATAAACAGTAGCAATTATTGTTCTGAGGAGAAATGTGGTTTGGTATGTACGTTCTATGAACAAGAACGGAAAAACTATACGATTTTTTTTCTACTTACCTCAAATTTAATTTAAATTTCAATTCAATCACCAATAATTTAATGACACTCATTAACATAACGTGCAATTAACAGAAATTAGCAGCCGTTGACATGGCGATTGTGCAATTGTTAACAATTAGCAGTGTTAACATCATGAGTAGGGATCATTAGGAATCAGCAGAAGTTGACGATCAAAATTATTTGCAATTGCACAATGTCCAGTCAAAAAGAAGAAGAAAAGAAAACAAAAATGGAAATTATGTTTGAACTCACCAATGCGATGCATCCAGCATTTCAATCAGTTGCCACCTGACCAAATCCCAACCCTCACTGCCCATTTCTTGCTGTTAACCCCGGTTGGTGTTTCCCGATTGCTTCTTGTTGACCCACTGATTGATATCTGCCCCATTTGGCCCAGAAAAGACCCTTAAGTCCGAGTGTCCTCAGACCACAAGTGGTTTGCTGATTGTTAAGTATATCTGTGTTTAGAGTGATGTGAGATATGTCTGGTTGCATTTTTTCTTTGCACTTTATGGATTGTCAATTCTGTTATAAGCTGCTGATGATTTTGAAGCATTTCCACATCTTGAACTTTAATTTATGAGTTCCAAGTCAGTTGCTTATTTTGACCAACACCTGTTTCTGTTGTGAACTTCAAAAGTTTGGTTTCGTCCCACACTGTAGAATACCTAGCTGACTAGAAGAAAACAAAAAGAAAATAGCTACCTAATGCACGAGCATCAATGCACAAGCACCAAATTTTTGTGATGCCTGCATAACTAGGGAATTATTGTGAAGTATCTATCAACACTGGCACAAAATTCCACGTCTTTGAGGAAATTGGCATTCTCTTTGCGGGAATTGATGTTAAAAGAATCTCAATAAAGTTGACAGTGGAACTTGACATGACAAAGAAATGTGCAAGGTTAAAAGTAAAATGGATGCTATTGAGGGCTACAGAGCATAAAGGCAATGAACGACTTTAGTGCTTTTTCTGTGCTGCAATTTTGTAGCAGACAAGAGCACAGCACAGCCGTTCAAAAATTTAAATTTCTTTGGAAGTGAACATTGACCCTGCCAAGGTCAATGTTGTTGTACCTATTCCTCAAAGTGATAACCATTTACCAAGCAGTGAAAACGACAGTGACATCTTTCTTTTTTTATTGACGAGGATGAATTTTCATAATGAAGTGTGCATCAGATGAATCATCATTGGCTCCTTCGATTTTCTCCATCTTTTGCTCTCTCTTCCCTTCTCTAGGTTTGATTATGCTACGCTACTGGAGAATTCCACCTTCTGCCTAGTTCCGCGTGGCAGGCGCCTTGGATCATTCCGTTTTATTGAAGCACTTCACGCTGGATGCATTCCGGTGCTGCTTTCCAATGGTTGGGTCTTACCATTTAACGAAGTTCTTGACTGGTCTCTGGCAACTGTCCTTGCTGATGAGCGGCTTCTCTTGCAGGTGAGCTGAGCTGAGCAAAGTTGACTCACATGTACCTACCAGTAGCCTGCTTTGGCCGAGATTTTGAACTTTATCTATTGCCTTTCTGACATTTCAGTCTGTGAGTTCAATTTTCGTGTTCCAGTGACAATTGAATTTTTTCAATATCCAAATTAGGTGGTGACTATTGGCTCTCTGTTGGTGGTTTAGTATGACCTAAACTTTGCCATTGGGAGTTGAGTTGCTGGCTATGGTTTTCTAGCATAACCAGTAGGTTTCGACACTTAAAAAGGAGGTTGGGTTGGTTACTCCAGAACCCAAGGTTGCTTCCCTCCAGTAAGAATAGTTTCTTTGAGTTATTCACTCCTTGAATGTTGCTTATGGTGTTTTGATATTTGGCCACAAAGGAGTATGGTCATTGCAAACCTATGTATATAACTTATCAAACTGTAGCTAACACTTTTTGCTCCCACGGGAGTCGTGGGCGCAAGAAAGAAAGAAAGAAAGAACTGTAGCTAACACTTTTTGCACAACACTTTCTTCTCTGTATGCTTCAATTGTTTGACTTGCTTAAAAGGTAGCAATTTCTGGTTCTCTGGTTCTGTGTTGCATTTTAATTTTTTCTGATATGCTTTTCTCAACAACATTGTTGCGATTATGAATCATGTTATGGACAATTCCTCAGATTTGGTTTGGATTGCAAAAAAGTAGACCAGTGAAATCTCAAAATGCGATGTCACAGAGATCCTTCTTTGTCCGTTTAGGACGTTCATTCATTCACTCTCAAACTTGAGAATGATCAGCAACCTGTAGATCTTGGAAATGTTGGGGAATTATAGTGAACTGGAAAAGCCATGGAATTGTAAGGGAATTTCTAATGAAAGGCAGGGGGAAAGTCAAGGAATTTTTTGGCTGAAGGTGAAGGATTAGGGTAACAAATTTCAGGGAATCAAAAACTGGAAATTGAGGGGAATTCATGATAATTTTTCTGGTCAGGTAATTTTATTCCGCAAGATTGCTGACAGCCAGAAGCAACTCCACACTCCACGACTGATTTACAATGGATATCAATTTGATCGAACTGGCAACTTTGTCTCATCAACATCTGCCGGAATGAGTCTGTTTTCTGTTGGTCTCCGTTGCGTCTTACTGATAATAGGGCCCAGGTGACAAAACAAAGAAAGGTGTCTAATTTGTTTGTTGTTTTGTTTTCTTCTTCTTTATTTCAGGTACCAGAAATAGTCCGATCAGTGAGCACAGCAAAGGCATTTGCTCTTCAACAGCAATCCCAGTTGATCTGGGAAATGTATTTTTCATCTGTTGAAAAGATTGCCTTCACATGCTTTGAAGTATGTTCGACACAGTTGAGCATTTAATGAATTTATCGAAATGAGACGCTGAGCATTTTTGTTGACATCATCACCAATGCTAAACCTTGAAGTGTATTTCAAAAAAAAAAAAAAATCGAAGAATGACCATGCATTTTTTCACACTATGCACTTTCTGGATTGAAGAGCAATGAGCCTCAACTGAAACCCACGTGGCACTAAAATTCGATAAATATCAAATTTTATGGAAAACAGTATTATGATAGGAATCAAGAAATGTTTTAGATACATTCCGTTTAAGGATGGTTGAAAACTGATGCCCTTGTTGAAGCCAAAATGTTGTCGCACAATCGTGCACTCTTATCGTCACACAGTTTTGCACCCTATGATTTCTTTGGCTTTGTTACCAAAATGAAAAGGAGCAACATCAACAGTAAAAATAACTGACAATTAATGTTTTAAGAATGGGAAAAACAGCTCCTTCCTTGAAACCACCTCAGACAAAAAAACCAAGGATCTATTTGAGCTCCCTACCAGTGCCACGGTGCCCAGTTATTTCAAGCCGAGCGAAGTTAAATCACAAACCAACCACAGTTAGGACTTAGGAGCATGCATGACTTGCTGATGTGAAATTTGATGTCATAAGGCTTTTTGGTCATTGGATTGGACTTGCCAATTGGTCATGCCTAATTGTTATCAGCTTGCTTAGAAAACAAGGCCATCTGCTGAAAGTCTACATTTTGGCTCAAAATGCGAACGTCGAGAAAAAATTGCATTTTGTCTTTAAGTCTTGGTTTGGTCGCAAGTGTTCTGGAAGGCCAAGGGAATTTGTCCGAGCCTTGCAAGTTTCCTTGGCCATTTGAATTCTGTTCACCTGCAGCATAATAATATTTCCACGATTCTTCTATTTTTCTCTATTAGATTTTGGTTCTTCGTTTAGGTCACTCTAAAAGGCTGCTGAGCCTTTTAGAGTGACCGTGGTCATGCGAAAGCACATTGAATGGGTCAAAAGGATAAGGTCTTTTCTGTCTCCAAAGGATGTTGCCAAGAGTAGATAACAGGAGTGGGCTATGCTTAAGAAAACAAAAAAAAAAAAAAAACAATGTTCTTGGAACCAAACTGCAGAAAAGTCATACCCTAACAAGGAGACCTTTTTATGTTTCTATTTTTTCAGATAATTGCTGATCGCATTTACAGAACGTTTGCAAGAGAGAAGATTGTCTGGAATGCTTTTCCTGGTGCTCTCTTGATGCTTCCGCAATTCTCAGATGATTTGAGAGACTTCCCGTTTTACCTTGACGTTCTCGGCTTCAAAGTGTCGAAAAAGTACACCGCTGTGATCCAGGTCACTGTTGGTCCACCATCGTTCAATCCGGTTGCAGAGAGAAGGGGAAACAACAGACTGTCAGATGGGCCAAACTACAGCCTTTACACTTTGCTCAGGAATTTGTCACGCAGCAAATTTATTGCAAGGGTTGGTCGAAAAGTTCTTGTTCTTTTTTGGTGCATACTTTCTCAGACAGTTCATTCGTTCTATTCTATTTTTCTGGTGTCTGAAGCCAGCCTGGGGTCATACATTTTCAGACTACAATGAAAAGACTCATTTCTTTCTCTGGCCGATTCAAGCAATTTTAAATCCATTGCAAGAAACCCAAATTAACCACTGATTGATCCGTAAAGGCATCAAGGGTGGTCCATATGTGACGCCTCATTTGGATTTTTTCTGGGGTGCGCTCAAGACCAAGACAATAGGCAGGATGTGAGAAACGTGTTAGCTACATAGAAAGCTTGAAATCTGAAGGAATTCTCGATTTTTTTATGAGGTTTAGTGCACTAAATGGACCAAATGTCATGACATATGCACACCTAGTTGGCATAATTATGTCAGAAAATCCAAGGGTTGGTTTCCTGAAAAATTCCTTCTTTGGAATTCAAAACATGGTTCATGACCCACGGCGGGGAACCCTTTCTTCACATCTTGTGGTGGGGATGATGGGTCGTCCCTCCTTGGATTGATTGATGTGATGTGTGGGTGGTCTATTTGGATTATTTGTTCCTCTTTTTGGACCACTGCACTAATTCAAAATAAGGCGTTGTTTTTGAATGGTGGGGAATGCATACCACTTTTTTTCAGTTCGTAGGGTTTCTGTGCATGTTGGTTGGTGAATGTGCACCTGAGAACATTAACTTCAAAACGAATGCTTTCGGTGACTTCTGCGCCTATCATTGGAATTGTTTGCACTCACCTTTTTCATCCAGTTTCTGGGGATGTTGGGTACGAACTTCGGTAACAGTTCGGAATACCTGCCGACATTGAACTGAACGAGTTATCACCATTGCTCTCTGATATACTTAAAGCTAACTAATCCCAGCCGAACCTGACCTAACCCAACCTAACACACCTATCCTGGCCTATCCTACCCTACCAACATCGTCCTCATCTTCCTATCCTATTGTGGCTACTTGAGCGTGTGTGAAAACTCGTCCAGTTCAGCTTTTTTTTTCAGATGTCGTCAGGTATTCCGAACTGCAACCCGAACTTCTGCATGAATGTTCAGTCCTGCTTTGTAAGCACATCAGCTTTTGATGATCGTGCTTGCTAGACCACTTAGTCCAACACTTTGATCATGACTCACAAAAGATGTTTAATTAAAAGAAGTCGGAGAATGACTTAAGTGTGCCAGCTTTTTTCCTTTTTTTGTAGTTGGAAACTTATCTTGCAGCAAATCCTTGCGAATACGATCAGAACTTCAGAATTAGAGAGTGGTTTTCCCTTCTGGTAGATTGTTAAAGCTGAGCATGTTCTGACCGGGGGCACCGCTGTCCACATTCCACAATGTTGACTGCAGCAGGCATGCATTGTTGTCATCATCAGTCCCCAAGATTACATACCGCCTTCTTGTCTGCCGCAACATGTTTGTTTTGGATACTGTTTCGTAGCTGTGCTGCTGTGGTGTTGTGTGGGTTTGCACATTGCTGCAGGTCAAATCTATATAATTTTCAGATTCTCATTATCTGGACGTCTGATTCTAGTCCTCCTTTATCAAGGTGGCCATCGTTTGGTGTGCCACTGACAGTTCTCACACCATCAGATAAGTCCATATCTCAACGTTTCGTATCCCACCCTCTGATCCAAACGGATTGCATTTTGGGTCTTGATGAGGATGCCATCCTGACAACTGATGAGGTTGATTTTGCATTTCACGTTTGGACCCACTTTCCTGACAGGATTGTTGGATATCCTGCCCGATCTCACTTCTGGGATGAATTAAAGGTGGGCCTGTCTTTCGATATGCCGTTTGCCAAGTTAATTTTCCATCCTGTGTGAAGATTTGCTTACTGAATCCTTTTTAGCCACTTTCGCTCTGTTAACTTTTCCCGGTATAACATGTCTTGTCTCTGTAGTGCATAGTGGTTGCGCACGATGTTCTGGTGATCCTGAGATCAGGGGTTCAAACCAGTGCTTCGACAGATTTTTGTCAGCTGTGCTGACTGATTAGACTGCAAGAAAGATGTCCGTCGTGAAACAGCCATTCGTCCTTTGGACGGAGCATTGAGGAGTGCTCGGTGAGCAGAAACAGGTCAACGAGTGCACTTGCTAAAGAACAGGTCCAAAGGAGATATGTCAGGTTCCACAATTCACATGGATGATAGTTATCCACGATACAGCTAAGTGCATTTCAGATCCTTGCCACAGCCCTCCCTCGGGGCTTTATTGCAGCTTTGCAGAATTACAAAAAAAAAAAAAAATAAATTCATGCATAAGGGTGCTCACACGTCCAAAATTTCATCTTGCTACCAACAAATAAAAAATACACCTCAGTGGTACTGGCTGTGCTGTACTTGTTGTTAAGGTCTGCAAAAGAGCAAACTGGAATGCACAATGTTGTTTAGCCGACAAGTGATATCGCAGCTCTGTCTTATCTTATTGGCTGCTGTGGTGAGCTTTGTAAAAGTGAATCAAATCCTGATCGTTGGCTGCTGTTTATCAATGCATTTTAACTCCCAATGACAGCATATTGTTTGTTTCCTCCTAATTTTGCAGGTTTCTGAAAATAGTGAAAATGCAAATTTGCATTAGACAAAAAATTGTCTACTTTTTTTAAAATTAACAGCAGGTCATTATTATTTGGGGCCGCCATAGGCTTTTCCTCAGCTGTTGTTTAGACATGAATATTGGTTTCCAGTCTTTAGGAATAGGCATACATCGGCAGGTAAAGATGGAGTTTGATAAAGCGGGCTGTGAAGTTTTAACGAATTTCCATCCTGTCTGAACGGTTCTTCATTTTTCCGGTTTTAAGCCATTTTACCAATAATTGGCTAATTTCCTTGTGGCCTTGGAAGTGTTCATTGTCAGTGATGATAAGTGATGTTTCCCTCTCTTTTCAGGGTGCTTGGGGGTACACATCAAAATGGACCAACGAATATTCAATGGTTCTGACCGGAGCAGCTTTTTACCACAGATATTACAACTACCTCTACACCCACTGGCTCTCTCCATTGTTACAGAAGACTGTTGATGAATCGCAAAACTGCGAAGATCTTTTGATGAATTTCCTTGTTGCTCACGTGACAAGGAGGCCACCGATTAAAGTCACTCAACGAAAACAGTACAAAACATCGCAGACTAACTTCAACGCTGCAAGGTTGGTGAAACAATCGACTGCATTCCGACATTGCAACTCACATTCATCTTTGACTCAAAGCCAAAGGCGAATTCAGCTAAATATGCCTTATTCGGAACAATAGAAAAGGAATGGCGATGTGCATAGATATGAAAGTTTCGCAACATGATTTCCTAAATGGAATATGGAGTTGGAAGCTGAGTGTGAGTGATAATGGGGTATGCTGCCCATGTCAGGATGATACTTTTTTGGTTCTTGTAAATGACATGTGGGACGTCAGGCGTTCCCTCAAACAGTCCATTCTGAACAACACAAATGCTTAAAAAATGCAACATCGGAAAATTAGCAATCTTCAATTATTGTGCAAAGTGCCAGACGACTCACCCAGAAACAAACTTAAATTCAGAGATTTTTCAGGGGCTGGCCAAAGGGCTTCCCCTGACTTTTGTCCAAAATGGCTTTCCACCGGACTTTTAAAAGATTTTTACCACTTGATTTTTCCAAAAAGATAACTACAGATTCTCCCGGACAAACAAAAGGGCTGTGGGACCCCCTGTTAGTTAGATCATTGCTGTAAGTCAGTAAAATCACTCCTTTGGCGCCAACGTGTTTTTCAGGAATCTGTATTTTTGACATTGCTTTGGCTCTCTGCCACCGAAACCCCCAATTGGGTCTGTGCCCATTCTAACCCTGTTGAGGGCAGTTGCACTTGACCCTGCACTTGCACTGAACCCTGTTGAGACCCGCTGCACTTGGTAATTCACGCAGAAATTCATGTTGAGACCACCTGCACTTGGGACTTCACCCGAAAATTCATGTTGAGACCACCTGCTCTTGGGACTTCACCTGAAAATTCATGTTGGGACCCCGAGCACTTGGGACTTCACCTGAAAACTCATGTTGAGACCCCCTGCACTTGGGACTTCACTAGAAAATTCATGTTGAGACCACCTGCACTTGGGACTTTTCCTGAAAATTCATGTTGGGACCCCGTGCACTTGGGACTTCACCTGAAAATTCATGTTGAGACCCCCTGCACTTTGGACTTCACCAGAAAATTCATGTTGAGACCACCTGCACTTGGGACTTCACCTGAAAATTCATGTTGAGACGCCCTGCACTTGGGACTTCACTAGAAAATTCATGTTGAGACCACCTGCACTTGGGACTTCACCTGAAAATTCATGTTGAGACCCCCTGCACTTGGGACTTCATAAGAAAATTCATGTTGAGACCCCCTGCACTTGGGACTTCACCAGAAAATTCACGTTGAGACCCCTGCACTTGGGACTTCACCCGAAAATTCATGTTGAGAACCCTGCACTTGGGACTTCACTAGAAAATTCATGTTGAGACCACCTGCACTTGGGACTTCACCTGAAAATTCATGTTGAGACCCCCTGCACTTGGGACTTCATAAGAAAATTCATGTTGAGACCCCCTGCACTTGGGACTTCACCAGAAAATTCACGTTGAGACCCCTGCACTTGGGACTTCACCAGAAAATCCACGTTGAGACCCCTGCACTTGGGACTTCACCCGAAAATTCATGTTGAGAACCCTGCACTTGGGACTTCACCTAAAAATTCATGTTGAGACCACCTGCTCTTGGGACTTCACCTGAAAATTCATGTTGGGACCCCGTGCACTTGGGACTTCACCTGAAAACTCATGTTGAGACCCCCTGCACTTGGGACTTCATCAGAAAATTCATGTTGAGACCCCTGCACTTGGGACTTCACCAGAAAATTCACGTTGAGACCCCTGCACTTGGGACTTCACCCGAAAATTCATGTTGAGAACCCTGCACTTGGGACTTCACCTAAAATTCATGTTGAGACCACCTGCTCTTGGGATTTCACCTGAAAATTCATGTTGAGACCCCCTGCACTTGGGACCTCACCAGAAAATTCATGTTGAGACCCCCTGCACTTGGGACTTCACCAGAAAATTCACGTTGAGACCCCTGCACTTGGGACTTCACCCGAAAATTCATGTTGAGACGCCCTGCACTTGGGACTTCACCTAAAAAATCAACGGAGTTTTGACCTGTTAAAGTTTTTCTCCCCTCAAGGCCCACCCAATTCCTGTGGCTCCTGCCCCACCAAATTCCCTCACAGGCCCTTACAAAAAGCGAATTTTAATATCAGATAGGCCTATGTGGGCTGCACAATTTTCAACTTCATCTCAGTTTGTTGTTGCTGCATTTCAGTGAATGAGGAGACCCTGACTAGAGGCCCTTTTTCAAAGAATGTGCTAAAATCTGTTAGTTTAGATATTCCTACAGGAAAAGCGTTCAGCGTCTGCATCATTCCCAACTATAGAGGTCCAAAAGCCCACTTTTTTGGTTGGTATGTCAAGATCGAATTTGGCAATAAATCAAACTTGCTCCCGGCTCCGTCAGAAGATTATTGCGAGATTGTTATGCACAACTCACTCAAAATGAAGCGGGATCTGTGCCATCACTCTGTCTGGCTTCAGAAGCTCGCCAAAAGGTGCGATATGGTGCTTTTGGGGCCCAGTGCAAGAAAATGTTGAGTCAGCACATTTTGCCGCTGCCTTTTTGTCAGGATGACCGCAATGTCCGGGTGATTTTCCAAACACCATGAATGATGGAGAGCATTAGGCAGCCTCTCTTTCTCTTGGTTTCCTCACTGCAACCTCTGGAAGGAAGGGCGATTCTCCTGAATGCTATTCGTACATGACCAAAAATGGTTGGGAGAATCACCTTTATAATGCAATGTTCAAAAAGCCCTTCCAAAGCTTGCAACAACAGCATTTTATTAGCTACAAACCTCATAAAACTGGATCTCACATGCAGGATTTTTACCTGGTGGCAGGATGCAGGAACTTCGTGGCAAAGCTCCTTCGCATGATTTCAGTAAAGGGGTTATTTAAGATTCCCTTCCGATATCTCCAAATTATTTGCAATGCAACTTCTGTCTGGGGCTGCAAGGAGAGGTTTTTTTGGCTGGTCCTCACGAACTAGGTTTTCCCCTACCTCTAGCTTGGCACTATCTGCAACCGACCAACGCTGATTCCAGCTTCGGCTGGAACAAATAATAAAAAAAGATTTTGCTGAAATCATGTCAAAAC
>JASGXE010009064.1:0-31256 GCA_030068105.1 Sinentomon sp. SZTP_YWyxl
CCTAGAAACTAGCTTCGAGTCGTTAAAAACGTACCTGTAATTTCCCCGAAATAGAAAATAGAAGTAAAAAAAGCTCAAAATGTGAAAACCCTAAAAACTTAAAATAAGTGAAAATCCTAAAAAGTTAAATAAGAGAAAACCCTAAAAAATTTAAAAAGTAAAACGCCTAAAAATAAAAATTGATATAAAATCTAAAAAATTAAAACGAATAAAATTGAAAAAAAAAATTAGAGAACCCTTTTGAACAAGATTTGAATTATGCCTAGGCTATGTAGGATTAATTAAGTGACATGTAGCTTTTTTTCTAAACCCAGAATAAAACAAATAAAATTAAAAGGTAATCAAAATTGAAAAGTAAGCCAAAAATTAAAAGTACACCAAAATTAAATGTATTAAGAGGAAATTGATTGTGATAAAATTAAAGAGTGATAAATACGATTAAAAAACAAAACGAAAAAAAAACAAAACAAAAAAAAAATAAGTCGGCACGCGCTTACCCCCAGGCTGCAGAACTTGCCGATGTTTTACAAAAAATCGCTATCCCTGGCAAGCTGGAAGTCATGGTGCCGACGGGGGCTGGGATTGGGACCCCAGCTGCAGAAAGTGCAATGGTGTTGGTTGCAAAATTGTGCTTGCATCCATGATCATGTGCGGACATGGCAAAATTCCAACTTCTGGGTTTACGATTGGTATCTAGTTCAAGATATGGTACCTTCCTGAACTTGTTGATCTTAACCACGTCTTGTTTTTGAATGATTATCCCTTGTAAGCCTGAAATCGTGGCAAAAGGGATGTGGATTTGGGCGGTATTTAGTTGCGGTATTTTTTATTGAGATGATGGCAATATGAGTACCAATACGAATTACTCGAGCAGTCTATTCTCGATTTACTGAAAACTGGTGCCTGCAACTCAAAGAACGTAGAGTTTTCGATGTTTTGAATCAATCTTTCTTCCGTGTTCATCTTCCCATTTTCTCCGTAACCCTAATTCACTCCAGATACTTTGGTCTTCTCATTCTTCTCATTTTCATTTTTCTATTTTTTTTTTAATTTCAGTGAGCGGAAAACTAAGGATTTGTTTCCAATTCCAAATTTTGGTCCGCGAAAAATCCATACCTCTCAAATTTGTATACAGCGAAATACGTACGTATCAAAGCTTATTTCCATCCTTAAAATTCATCCATTCAAAAACTATTCCCATCCACCTTCCCATCCATCCAATTCGTTAAAAACAATTCCATCCTTAAAAACTATTCCCATCCACAAAACTTGAACTTATTCCCATTCATCCTACACAATCCAAACAAATACTTCCTATCACTAAAACGGGACCGGTGATTGGGGCAGAACGAACTGAGGCAGAAGTGGACTGAGGCAGAATTTTTGCATTTTTGGAGGCTGATTTTTTTTTAATTTCTCCGGGTTAGGTTAGGTCAGGTTAGGTTAAGTTAAGTTAGGAGCAAAGTAAGCTACCACCTCCATGCAAAAACTCCCTCAAAAACACCCTCCTTTGTCCAATCCTACCTCAGTCCACTTCTGCCTCAATCCACTTCTGCCTCAGTCCTTTTTTTCTATCCCAGTCCCCCGATCCACTAAAACTTCATTTGCTATTCTTCATTTACTATTCTTCAATTGCTATTCTTCATTTGCTGTTCTTCATTTGCTATTCTTCATATGATATTCTTCATTTGCTATTCTTTATTTGTTATTCTTCATTTGCTATTCTTCATTTGCTATTCTTCATTTGCTATTTTTCATTTGCTATTCTTCATTTACTATTCTTCAATTGCTATTCTTCATTTGCTATTCTTTATTTGTTCTTCATTTGCTATTCTTCATTTGCTATTCTTTATTTGTTATTCTTCATTTGCTATTCTTCATTTGCTATTCTTCATTTGCTATTCTTCATTTGCTATTTTTCATTTGCTATTCTTCATTTACTATTCTTCATTGCTATTCTTCATTTGCTATTCTTCATTTGCTATTTTTCAGTTGCTATGTTCTTCATAAAACTTCATTTGTAGCGGCAGATCACATAATTTTCGAGGCTGAGGTCGAACATGTGTTGCTTTTTGGGTTCTTGATCTTTCCTGCGTAAAACTGTGAGGCTCTGTTTATTGTTTTTATCAGAAATCACAAAAAAGCTCACCGCTTGTGGTACAAATCCAAGACATTAATCAGCTCTGATTAACCAAGACCACACTACATACTAAAGACTTGCTTATTAGTCTTTCTCCTAAAAAGCAGCTTCCGTCTGAATTTGCCCGGTGGGCATACTCTGAAGAAATTCATTAGAGTGAGTTGTTGACCGAATGACAATTCACAAATCCAGACTTCGTGGACTGCGCTTTGTTGTATTTCCCGACCTTGACACAGGGCTGGAACAATTCGAGCACAAGGAAAAAAATTCGAATGGTCTCAAAAATGACAGGGCTATCAGAGAATTGTTTTTTTTTATTTGTGCACTCTACCTACACACAGCTGATCAATATTTAGTTGATCAGACGATAGTGCTTGAGCAATCAAATCTGATGAGACTTTGGCGAGTCGATTAATCTCATCAAACAATTCAAGAACATCACAATCGACCACTTTTGATGGAATTATGACAAGATATTAGTGAACTTTTCATCAATTGTTTTTCATTATGTGATCAATAAGCTTGATCAAATATTGATGAACTTGACCAGATTAATAGACTATCCAATTCCTCATGATTTGTTTTTATCAAAATTCGAGTATGATGAAATTTTGTCTGCATATGAAGAAATACACCCCCCAAAAGTGTTTCACCCTAGACTCCAAAAAATAATAGGTTAGTTTCCAGACTGAAGCTTCTTTTAAGGAGAAAAACGAATGAAAGACATCAGTAGCCAGCCATTAAAAACCAAATCAAAAAGCGGCTGACTAAACTGGAGTCTCCTTCCAAAAATGGTCACAGGACAGGAGACTGATTCGAAAAATTAACAAAACATGTCGACAGCAGACTTGCTATTTAGTATTTAGCCTGACCTCCATAGTAGAAGAACTTCGTGTCTTGGAATATCACATCAGAATTGTTGTTGAAAGTTGATAAAGTTGTACCGGAGCTCATCAATGCAAGATAAAAATCACGAGAATGAGATCAGCCCACTAAGGTTTGAAAGAGCATTGAGCCCTGAATTATTGTGCTTGAATTTTGCCACCCTGACAGAAGGCTGGGACAATTCGAGCAAAAGAGTCCTCAACAATGTACGACCAGAGAATTGTTTTGTTTTATTTACTAACTTGTGCTTTTAATCATGAAGAATTGAATAGGAGCGAAAATCACGACGCCACACGGACTCAAAAATGAGAAAAGCGAAAAAATTAATTCTTCAGTTTTAGAAATTAAATTATTGTGCAAAAACTATCAACTTGGTCATGCGCCATTCCATGCACTTTTGGAGGATACGCTGCAATTTGCAGTCAAACCTCTTATCTGTGCAATAATGTCCCAGAAGAGCTCCTCTGGTGGCGATTTTTCGCATCATTTTTGCTTCACGGCAACAATGCAAAAATAAAAAGAATCAGGTCTTTTCGTATTCAGGGTATCAACCACCGAAATTTCAGAATAGATTCCCCAGGACCATCATAGATTCGCCAGGATCTTTTTCCACAATCAGTGGAAAAATATCCGACCCCCAATTACTGAGTTATGTCCCCCCAAAACTCCCCAAAATGGACGCTCTTGGGGTATTCATGGGGGAGGTAATATTTTATCGTAGAACTGTCAAGTTTTCAGGACAAGTTGGTCAACCATGGAACAAGGGAAACAAAAAATGTTAAGTTACGAAAAACCGTCCCGAGCCTCCAATTCCACGCAGTCCCCACCAAAATCGAAAAAAGCCCAATTTGCGATCGTTTTGAGGAAACTGAGATATGAAGATTAGGGATCGTCGTATAAAAGCTATTTTTCGATGGCATATGGCCAAGTGTACACGGAACAAAAATTTTTCAGTGGAAAAAAGTCCTACGACTCTCCATGTCCACTCAGTAACCATTCAAAAACCGCTGAAAAAGCTTCTGGTTCTCAAGGGGTTATGAGTGTTACGGTAATGCACAATATTACCATGGTAACACTCGTAACCGCCTGAGAATGAGAAGCGTTTTAGCGGTTTTTGAGTGGCTACTGCGTGGAAATGGAGAGTCGCAGGACTTTTTACTTTTTTCCACTGAAAATTTTTTTTTCCGTGCACATTTGGGAATCTGCCTTCGAAATTGGCTTCTAAGTAACGAGCAACGACCCCCAATCTCCATATCTCAGTTTCCCCAAAACAACCCCAAATTGGGCTTTTTGGATCTATTTGGGGGGCCACTGCGTGGAATTGGAGGCTCGGACGGTTTTTCGTCGCTGAACATTTTTTGTTTTCCTTGTTCCATAGAACTTGTCCTGAAAATTTGACAGTTCTACGGTGATATCTTACCTCCCCCATGAATACCCCAAAAGGGTACATTTTTGGGGGTTTGGGGGCAATAACTCAGTAATGGGGGATCGGATCACTTTTTTCCACTGATTAAGTTCGATTTGTGTGGTTCTGGAGAATCTGTTCTGATATTTCGGTGGGTTGATTTACGGGACATCCTGTTTTATGGGGTCTTGGTTCAATTTTTACACCAACTTTGATCTTCACATTACTTGAGAATTTGGTCACGCACAATCTTTTCCTTTGAACCCCTTCGATAGCAGGAGTTGTCGCCAAGCAATCCAGAAACCGGCGCCGAAAAACCAGCGCTATCTTCGATGTTTGTTCACACATCCACCGGGGCAGAAGTTGACGGGCCATTGTCGCCAGTCTAACAGTTGCAATTTTTTGAATTTCATAAAAATTACCCATTCTCAAAACTTTTTCAAAAAATTGCAATCGCATGAAACATGTTCTTGAAAAGCATTGACCCACAGTCGCTCTCTTTTGCACGGATGGGCAATCAAGGTCAGATTGATCACAATGTTTGCAAAGAATCTGGCGGGCAAGCACAAACCAACCCAAATTGGAAATTTTCGACCATTTTGACAACACTGCCACTAAGTGGCGAGGGACGACAACAATACCGGTTATGGCAGCCAGTGCAACGCATGACGATTTCGCATTATTTGGTGGCAAAATACGAATTGGCAACAATGGATGCTAATTTGTTGCGATTTTTTGCCACCTTGACGGCAGTTTGCCACCAAACTTTGGAGTGTACGAGTACGTTCTTGCGCTGTTAAACATACAATCATCCCATTCACTGGAATAAAAATCAGGACGATTCGCTGCCCCTTAAAACAAGCTGCTATGCAATTACACTGCTGTTGTGCATTGCTGTATTTGTATTCTGTTTTTCATGTGTTTTGCAACCGTGCATTGTAAATAATTATTGAGAGGAGGCAACTCCATAAATAAATTGAATTTGAATCCCAATCCTCCAAAATCATGTGAGTGTTTCGGTCAAAGAAAGACACGACACGATCTTTTGAAATTCGAAGATGTTTGGCCTCTCGATAATAATTTCCAGGAAGTTTCCGCGGTTTTAGTGAGGCGCCGCCGTGAAACACGTATTGATCTAGTCGTCCGGTATACAATCCAATATCGAAAATTTCACGCGAAAGTATTCGTAGTCAAACAACAAAAAAGCCGGGAATTGAACAAATGAAGAAGACTATTGACCGAGCAAGGGCACCAACTGCGGCCATCACACCTCATAGAACATTAAAGACGAACAGACGTCAATTTCGAAGGCAACAGTGCACTTTTATTTCTACGCAAGGTCCATTTTTGGGTCCAGGAAAGTTTATCATTGTTGCAGCTTTGGCGCCAAAAAGTTGCGGTCCAGTTTTCACTATTCCATCAGAATTTCCGCAGTTTCGTCACCGTGATCGCTGATAAGATGATCACGTTCAGGTTCTTGGATAGCTGATCATGATCAGGTTCTTGGATTTTGCCATAAAAGGTGAGTTTTTATTGATTTTCTCGCCAAGCGAATGACGTTTTATGGATGGGAAAAAATTGTTCGGATTGTGTAGGATGGATGAGGAAATGTTGGAGATGGGAATGGGAATACGTTTTAACATTTGACAGAACACAAATTTGATGGGTGTTTGAAAAATATTCGCGTTGACCTTCCGTCAAAAAAAAATTGAAGTGGTGTAAACAATTTTTGGGTTGAGTCATTTACGGGGGGACACAATAATTGCATGATCGCAGGGAAACATTTTCAGAAAACAGCAGCACCCTTAGCCGTGCTTGTGTCCCCCCCTTGGGCGCCAGCATACGGCACAGACTGTTCCTTTTCTCGGGAGTGCAGGCAGTTGGTTTGGAAAAAGGTTAGGCGTTTTGGATAGGTTAAGTTAGGTTCGGTTGGATCGTTAGGTAAGGTTAGGTTAGGTTAGGATGGGTTACAATGTGTCAGGTTAGGTTAGGTTAGATCAGGTTAGGGTTCTCTGTGTCGTGCAAAATGAACCTTTACTTAAAACAACCTCGACCTCCCAAACTAACCTAACCTGACCTGATCTCCCTGCGCGACTAAACATCTGTTTTGCTCATCCCGCAATTACAGATATAGAATGATAAAAAAATAATGTAGGCAGTATGGCAACGAAAATGCAAAAGAAAACCATTTGAGGAGTACACAATTGCACGACAGAGAAAAAGCACACCCTGCACCGTCTGCAGGAGCCAAATGGGGACAATTGCACGGCTAACGGTGGAGAGATGTGGTCCTAGTTTTACCCGGAATTTCGGGTAAAATGCAAAATCAGATGGAGAAATACATGGCAGCGCTTTCACCCGTAACTTTACCCAGACCACATCTCTCTGACGTAAGAGTACAGCTTTTTCTGAAAATGTTTCCCTGTGATCGTGTAATTGTGTCCCCAACGACACAACCCCATTTTTTTGGTTTTCTGCTGTCAAAAATTTGTAGAGCGCGAAATAGTACTCTTTCCGGTAACCAAAGATTCGAAATTTTTACATTGATTGAAATGTCTGGCGGTGGAAAAAAGAGAAATGAAGAGAGGAATCCCTTAAAGACTAAAAAAAGGAAAGGGGGCGATCTGCGCATGACGGAGAAATATCAGGAGTTAGGGTCATGTAGAAAAAGGGCACCTGTGAAGATGGGTGTGGGGTGTTGAAAGTGGATAGAAAGATTAAACCAAGCAAATCGAAAACTTGTTCGTTGGAGTGTGCGCACCAATTTTTAGTAAAAACCGCGAAAATTATTATGTTGTGAATTAATGTTTTATTGGCCTGCAAATATCATCTTCTGAGCACATATTCCGCAAAATTAGGTGCAAAATCTAACACCCCTCTAGCCACGATTTTACATTCACAAGGATGAGTTGGAGTGATGGGCGCAGAGAGTGCGCCTGCGACAATGAGAATAGCGGAATGTCAAATAGACTAGTTATACCACTTTTTTTTAGTCCAAGACAGTTTCATCTTGGCGTTTCACAGCTCCATATTCAGCCAAAAAGTCATCAAAGACGAGAAGATAACTGACAACCACAGCAGACATAAAGCCCATTCCCAATAAATGAGACCAGTTGTTACCCGTTGAAAGTGACCGATTCAATTGATTGAAACTTTGGGCGATGGAAAAAGAGCAAAGAAAAAATGATGATATACGTATGCTGATGACGATAATAGACGCAAAGAAACGATTCGGTCTGTGAACGGGTTGGAACTGGGAAACATCCGCTTTAGAGCTTGTGTGGGTATCTCGCAAATAGGAGACAAGGGAAACATGAGAACATGGGCGTTGGAAGGACAGAACTGTTTGCCCAAAAGAATCAAAATCTCTGAGGATCGTTGGGGCGTAGGCATCAATTTTTGTAGATCGCGAAATGTTCAGTTGGAAACAGAGGTCGCAAATCCATCGTACCACGATTACAGATTTACAAGGGATGAGCTGTGCCGAAATATGGGGATATTAGAGCATTCTTTTTTGTTTTTTCCTTCTCCCTGAAATCAATAATTTCACTTAAATATTTAATTTCGCACTGTCGAACATGGGTTAGCGCTTTAAATTATGTCTGGCGCCACGATCCGTTTCAAAAACAGTAACATTCACCTGTTGTAAGGCCATTGTCGGATCGAATATGGTTTTTCCGACTTGTGACCCGTCCGATATGCACCAGTCGCAGAACACCAGCGAACGTGTCGACCGATTTGAAAAAGGCTCCAGCCCTGGAGTCGAAACGTCATCGGAAAAACCATATTCGATCCGACAATGGCCTTACAACAGGTGAATGTTACTGGGTTTGCACTTTCTGCAGCTGGGGTCCCAATCCCATCCCCCGTCGGCACCATGACTATGTCCACCAAGCATTATTTTGCGTTCAAAAAAAAAGAGTCAAAATGCCTGATGCACATGACAATTTTGGTGAGAATTTTGCACACGAAGTCCTCAAAGTTGTACAATTTACATTTGACATAGGTATTCGTTAGTTTTTCAGCTTTGGAGCACAATGGAAATCCATGAACTGGTTCAAGATATATTTTAACTTCACTTTTTATGGGTGATGCACAGCAACCCGCCATCTCATATAGGCTTTACCCTGTGCCTCCATTAATACAAGGCCGGCTTGCGAGAAGTGAGACGTCACGTTGATGGGCGGTTTTTCTCTCTCACAATTCTGATTGACTCTTTGGCTAAAATCAGTGGGACACCCACAAGAGCTTAAATTGCTCTCGAACAAAGCAACGGATTTTGATGAATCCATGATTTCCAGTTTTCCAGATTAGGTATGTTCCAGGATGATTTCCAGATTTTATCTGGGAAGAATTTTTAAACGATGCACAAATCAGAAATTGCCCATCTTTCAGCCTTCAAATGCAAAACCCTGTGTGGGCAGCCCACAGCAACCCAACGTTCACTCGCATTGTATTTTCCCACTTTCACATGTCCACAACACCATCCAATGCTGTGACGTCACAGCTCAAAATGGCCTCCGCGAACCGGTCTTGTATTCTCAGCGGTGCCGATATTGGGCCGCCTCGTAAAATGCGAGTTGACCAGCCCGCGGTTTGTTCTCAAATCATAGATCGGTCAATCGGATAATAAACGCGCTCAATCTGTGGATTCAACAGGCCGGGGGTAATTTGTAGGTTCGTTGGACACGAGTTCTGTGATCGGCGGCCCCTAACTAGAATGCCGCAATGTCATTGGCTGTCTGTGGGCGTGACGGCATCTTTATTCCATTTATGACTCACGCAGCAACCCGTCTGCTATGCTCGCATGGCCGAGGCAACGTGCCGAAATTATGAGGCGGCGGTCGGCAGGTATTCCGTAGTGGTGAGTCGGAACACCAGCTTCGGAATTCGGAATCGGAACAAAATCGGAACTGAACTTTTCAAAATTCCGAAAATTCGAAATTCCGAAAAAATTTCCGCATTCCGAATTCTGAAAACCGGAATTCTGAAAAATCGGATTTGTGGCGAAACTTTCGGAAGTATAAAAGGTTGGCATTTTCCGGATGTTCGAAGTTCCAAGGGTTAAATTGTTCCAAAAAGCGGATTTTTCTAGGATCTGCATTTTGTGAAAGGTCATAAGGGTCTTATGATGTCTTCACAATGCAAAAAAACGAAGAAACAGTCAATAGGGGTTCCGATTCCCAAAAGTCCAGTTCCGTTCCTACCGAGGTAGTTAATGTAGAGGTACGGCAGTTATTAATTCCGAGCGTGCGAGCCAGCACAAAATGACGTCACTGTATCACACAAGCGGCAAGCGCAGCTGATGGTGAATTGCGGACTGGGGTGTGAAGTATACAGAAAGTCAAATTTCTCTGGAACCAGGCAACGGATTTTCATGAAAGTTTTTGTGGTGCAAAGCTGAAAAAAAAATAAAGATTTCAAAAATGTATTATGATACCAAACTTTCTGCGAGCAAAACTCCGAAATGATTTGAGGAACAAATGCGTTCAAGTTAAGATGGCATCAAATTCCGGGCCCCTGCAAGAAACTTTCAACGATTGTACGATTTTTTCAGGTGCAACATGGTTTTGGTCTGTGGAAAAGTTGTAGAGGAAACTTCCAGCTTTCCGCTGACACCAAAATCATTGAATTTGGACGTCATTTGACCATTTTATCGAGAGAAATAACGCGCCATGGAAGCATCGTTTTGTTCTGGGCCCAAAACAGAATCATGCTTCCATGGCGCGTTATTTCCCTCGATAAAATGGTCAAATGACTTCCAAATTCAATGATTTTGGTGTCAGCAGAAAGCTGGAAGTTTCCTCTACAACGTTTCCACAGACCAAAACCATGTTGCACCTGAAAAAATCGTACAATCGTTGAAAGTTTCTTGCAGGGGCCCGGAATTTGATGCCATCATAACTTGAACGCATTTGTTCCTCAAATCATTTCGGAGTTTTGCTCGCAAAAAGTTTGGGATCATTATACATTTTTGAAATCGTTATTTTTTCAGCTTTGTACCACAAAAACTTTCATGAAAATCCGTCGCCTGGTTCCAGAAAAATTTGACTTTCTGTATACTTCTCACCGCGGTCCGCAATTCGCCTTCAGCTGAGCTTGCCGCTTGTGTGATACAGTGACGTCATTGTCCTCGTCCGGATTTCATAACTGGCGTACCTCTACATTAACTACCTCGGTTCCTACCTTGCGAAGATCCGACCCGACTTCGAATTTCGAATTCCGTTCAGCCCTATAGCATTCCGACCTGCTAGGTACATTTCCTGTTTTCGATTCTTTTGCATGTTGAAATTAAAGGTACCTTTTGGAGACTAAACACGACTCGAAACCTATCCCCTCGACCCCTCTCTGGCCTCTGCTAACCGGGTGCCATTCTCGGGGCCTTAGCCTGGCCCATGGAAACAGCAGCCATGTGTCAGGGGCAAAAGCCGTCCCAATAATCCGTGACCCTGCAGTTGGGTTCCTGGAAAGTGCAGGCAAAAGCCTTCCTGGCGAGGCTCAAACCACCTCAGAAGCAGGTTTTTTCCAACATGTAAAGGCCAAATGTGCGGATTGAAGGGCTATCAATGGATTGATCGGCTACCTCGAACGAAAGCAGACATTTCTCGCCAGGTCTAACGAACGCATTGCTGCAAACAATCCGCCGGCTGAAAACAACTCACGTTTAACGAAGAGTCCCATTGGGCCACTTCGTTAAACGTTAAATCTTGGATTTTACGTGGACATTTCTTGTAATTCAGTTTTCAGATGTTCAGATCGCCAAGCAGTACTCATGGCCGCCGCCGGTCCTTTGGCAAGTGGAGATACTGTGGTGACACGAAGCATGCAACAAATAACCTCTCTCTCGTAGTCATGGGTGTCCCAGCATAGAAAGAGGGGGACGAGACAAGACGAAACAAAAGACAGCACGATCACAAAGAAATAAAGAAAAAACACGGGGGAGGGGGGAAGGGAGGGAGGGAGGAGGGGAGGGAGGAGGGGAGGGAGTGCATCGGCTAAACCAACAGACACACGGGCTCCTTTTAATTGAAGTTATTTGTTAAAATACAAACAGCAGTTCATCATCATCAGCTTGCAAAGACTGACCACAGCGGAATCCACATAGGCAAGCTATTCGATGTCCCAACAGCTGCGAACAGCGTGCTGGCAACATCATGCCTGATGATAGCCGACAACGCCGTGAGTTGATGTGTATATACAAGACGTGGCACGCGAGTCGTGTTTCGTGAAGTGTTATGAAAATGTAAAAGTTATGGTTTCGTAAGGTGCGGGGAATGCGTGGTGGGGCGCGTTTCAGCATGTCATGATTATATCATCTAGCCACCTGAAAGGAAAAATTGCTATTAGTTGGTTGGTAAGCAGCGAGCAAAACAAAGCAGAACAGAACGAATGTCTCATGAAAATAAGATTGAGAGAGGCGTACCAGGGGAATTGTGCTGGAATAATTGTGTTCGTAATGCGGTTTCTGAATGACGAAGGGGGTCGGTGTAAAGGTACATTTTCCGAAGCACTCTGACAGCACACACAATCTGGTGTTTGTCCTCACAATAGCCATCTTGTTTTGTTCCAAATTAAGGTAAGCTATCTTTCAAATGTTGTGCCAGAACGAAGGTGCGGAGTTACTTCACCGAGCCGAGTGTGTCAAGGACAAAACAAGGTGAACGAGAACCAAGTAGAGGTTACAATGTTTCCGAACAGGTCGAAGTAAAGCTGCTCTGCTACCACTCACAGGATGAAAGATATTAAGTCTCAGTTATGGAATGCATGACACACATTACGCACGGTAAAATGAACTCGTCCTCCTGGAGGTAGGCCAAAGTGACAAGGGCGCAAGGGTATACCAGCACCGTTGCGACCGAGCCCACTCGGTCCTCACCTCCTCCTACATACTGAAGAGTACAAGATACAAATTATGCTACCAGAGTGATGTCATTCTACTTACCCTATAGCCCAATAATGTGTTACTGACGTCTTCAACTTACGTACGGAGTCTGCTTCATATGTGAGTCTCGGACTGACACAGTTAACAGAAATCATAGAAAAACAAAGGGGGCAGGGAATTTGAATTGAGTTCTCCCCAGAAACAAAGACCGATATAAAGTGCAGTCAAGAAACAAAGGATACGTGGAGCGTATCTGACGCATAAGCCGTCGGGCTTCGTGAGGTTCGTTTTTGTTACCTCCGACCGTTGAGGTGCATGAAGTGAGGTGAGCACTGAGACTGAGTTTCGGCTCGTCCTGGCAAACCTTCATCTGGCACTGAAGGATCCCCAGATCTTAACAGGTAAACCTAGAGCAACGGAGTGTCCTCTCCCGTGTGGGCCCGCACGGGTCTTGTAGGCAAGCCTCAGTCTCTGCCCGCTTACCCACTTCTTGTAATTCAGTTTTATAAAGTAAAGAGCAGAATTTGCCTTTACTGTAACACGAGACAGATGAGGCTGCCAGTTGAGCTTGCTTTTAATAACAACACCGACATTGGTAATCTTGGTGTTGTTCAACATGCAAAAGAATCGAAAACAGGAAATGTTGCACTTCAGAATACCTGCCGGCCGACCGTCACCTCATAATTTTGGCACACTGCTCGGCTATGATTACCGCCGCCTCCCAAACCTGACCAAAGCAGGCTGAGGCGGCGGAGCATGGGTGGCTGCATAATTGCGTGTCCACAAATTCGCGATTTTGTCACGTTGCTGAGTCGTCAAAAGTTGTCAGGTGCAACGACATTGCCATGTGTGAAGGACGAATACACCATGCATAGTGTCTGCACATTAGGCGATGTTGTCGCACTCGGCAACTTTTACGCTCGCGACGACGCATCAACGTGACAAAATAGCGAATGAGTGGACACTTTTTTGTCAGAAAAAATAGAATAAAGATGCCGTCACGCTCGCAGACAGCCAATAGCATTGCGGCATTCTCGTTAGGGGCCGCGGATCACAGAACTCGCGTCTAACGAACTAGTAAATAACCCCCGTGCTGTTGTATCCATGGATTGAGTGCATTTCTCCGACTGACCGATCTTTGCTTTCAGAACAAACCGCGGGCTGATCAACTCGCGTTTAACGAACCGGCCCATTGTTTTCCATTAAAATATTGCCTCAGAAACTCAATTTTAATGTTTTACTCTTTATACACAAAAAAGCGTTTGACCCAAAAGTGCAGGTTGCAGGAAACCATGATTGGAAAAGCGTCGAGGTTTTAGAAGATATTCCAGCATTCGCAGGCCCACAGGCCGAGGCACCGTTGAAGAAGATCTCTTCGTCGTTTATGGTCTGAATCCAATTCAACATGTGACATTGTTCACAAATTCCTGAAAGCTTTCAAGATTTCGATTCAACTTCCCTGGATTGCATCCCAGTAGAGCAGACATTATATCACAAACAATGCTGTACTTGACACGTGAGAATCGAGAATCGCACATGTGAAGGTACGCTTCAGTTCAAAAGTTCGGGCATGTTGATCGAAATGTTTATTTTGGATTCCATTGCAAAAGCTTAAAAAAGATCTTCAAATTACCGAAAATTTTGAAGAAAAAAAAAAACGGATTCAACCAGCAATTGATTCAAAATTGGTTTCCAGAGGTCACCTCGAGTGGCAGCAAGCCGAAACTGCTGAGATGCCAGTGAAACACGATCGACGGAAAGTCTAACGTGGCACTGCACAAAGATGATTGATGCAAGGTGACTAAAATGTGTGTGGATGACACATTCGTCCTGGAGTTTTTCACATCTGCAGATCCACGAATCTCGTGATGAGGCCATTGACCGTTTCCTCCACGCATGATGAAAAAGCAGCTATGATCATTTCATGATGCTCTTCAATCCATTGCACACTTGTTCGTCTTTATTCCTCGATCCGTGATGCTGAAAGCCATGGCCAAGGTTCCAATGGCATTCCAGATGACATAGCCTTTCATAAGGTCCGAGGGTACCTGAAAAAAAAAACAGACGTTTATGAAAATGGGAAACCATTTTGAGCGTGTCACAAAATGATGACGACGTATGATTGTCTGTGCACCGCAATGTGCGACCGTGAAGTTGGTCAATTTGTGTTTTGTGTGGACTCGGAATGGCGTCAGCTTTGAATGACACCTGTTCTGTACTGAATTCTGAGATGAATAGCGGAATAGTGATGGATTTGTAAACCCATAAAAACTACTTACTTTTTTGTCACCTGACCTGTGGCAGAAATAAATATGTGAGTCAGGAGAAAGGTGTGGCGCACGGCCTGTTTTTTTAAAGGAATGCCGATTATTTGGCCCTTTAATTTTGACTAAAAAAATCAGCAAGCTCCAAAATGATCTTGCAGGATTGTCTGATACCAAGAGCAGTAAAATATTGTCAGTGTCAGGGGCGGATTACAGACAAGGCCACCCTAGGCCTCGGCCTGGGGGCGGCAAAATATTTGAGGCTGCAAAAATTGCAAAAATGAGAGTCAAAATATGTGTTATTGGCACACGATGTGTTGCACCTCCCGACAGCAAGCTTGGCGCTTGGTCTGGATCACATTGGCCGCCATTCTAGTTCGGATGAAAGGTTACGACCAAAAAAATTATCAATGGGATGAGCCCTCAAAAGGTAAAAATTAGAGATTTCGTACACCTGATCCCAATTACAAATTGAATGTTGTATGCGACAAAAGTAAAAGTGCGCAGGTACACAAAAGCGCTCCTGGCACTTTGAACCGCCTTCTCACCAGAAGCCGGCGGAGGAGTGACTAGTCAGGACACAGGACAGCATTGGCGATACCACTATGAAATAAACGATGGAAGCACAGCTTCTGTTGAAGTTCCGAAAACATCGCATGGTTCTCTGGCGCAGACAGGTAAGAAAGCACTCGCTTCATTGACAGTGATGGTAAATGCTGTTATTTCCGAAACACTGACAAGCCAATTTCGAAAATACAAAATTAAAACTTCACATGCTGAAAGAGGAAGGATGGCTGGTTTTGGTATGATAATTTCTCATTTCGTCCGACAAAGGTCTGCAAAGCTGCAACATTTGAAAAACCCCAATTTTGACAAATAAGCATCTTGCAGGTAAGTTTTTCCTGTGGAAAAATAAGTAGTGCAGGAATGCTGTTGAGTCATCTGCGAGCGAGCCTGGCAAAGCTATACAAAGCTAGACTGGCAAGACAACATTCAGAGATGGATGATTGAAAAATCTCTATTTCTGCCAGTCAACAAATTTCTTCCCTGTTTGTAAAACTCCCCTGTGTTTTATGAAAACGAGGAGTCAATCTGATTTCAAAAATAGAAGAATTGTCCAAAAACAACACAGAGAAGCCAGGCACGTCATTTCGGGGCGGCAGGGGCGCCGAAAAATGCCTGTGGGTTCGATTGGGGCAATCGAAAAATCACCACAGACCACCGATTGGGCGGTTCTTAGAGGCTTCCAAGATAAAAGCTGTCCAGACAGAAGGTTGCACCTGCCGCAATGTGGTAGCTAGTCAATGGTCGAAATAGCATGGTATGTGGCAAGGCCCAATAAAGCATGATGCAGAAATGGCTTGTCCTAGCATGCAACAGCCTCGCTTTTCCTGCATTTATGTTTCTGAATTGCTACCAAAAGAAGAATTTGACGGTTCTGAGACAGCAGCGCAGGACGCATTGACCCATACACTGGCGGCGGAAGACATAACCTGGAATTTTAAAGGCGGCAACGACAAACTGCTTGATCTGACTCTGGTCAGTGTGTCAATCTTTTGTCCATCCATCAGTAATCATTCACACACACAATCAGAACCGACTCCAATTGTGAAGGACCTCGAAAAAACGAATAACTCAGGGGGCCTGAAAACTTGCAAGGGTAATAACATTTTGGAAAATACCGACACAAAAACATTAAAATTGACCATGGAAAGGTTTTTTCAACACATCTCTGTTGAATCAAAACTCGAATTTTTGCATTTTTAAATCCCTGTTGGACGCTCTAAGTTTCTTAACGTGATAGTTCATATTTGATGGCAGTCCACTCTACAAGCATTGATGCAAAATCTTCGTCAGGGAGAAATGAAAATGAGATCAGTGACATCTGCGAAAAGGAGCAAATGGGAAAAAGCTTGCGTCAAGTCCACGAACGATGGTCAAGTGACGGAGGAGGAGCAGATTTTCATGGAAAAGAAGCCGAGTTTCATGCCATGATATTCAAGAAACTGATTTCGTATTTTTATCGGGACTGGAGAGGGACGTATGACCTACGAGTATCTAGGAAGAGAGGTTTCATTCGTCAATGATATTTCAAATTCTCTTTCCTAATCTATCAGAATGTTTGCAGAGGGCATTGTTCTCTGTAGAGTCGTTCCCTCTCCAGCTTGGCTTATTTCTAAATTCCAAACAAATCGCCAGAATTTCGACCAATCACATTCGACCGCAGTTTTAATGACACAACTATGAAAACAGTTCCATGAATACGGACTCCAGAAGCACTTTCCGGCAGCGACCTGTGTGGCTGCATGGTCAAGGCGTCTGACTAAGAATGCGGAGGTCACATGTGTGGTTTGGTTCAAATCCTGTGAAAGTCATTTTTTGAAAAATCTTTTGAAAAATACTGAAGACTTTTTTGACACCAGGGGCAGTTGTGTGACTCCATACACACAAATAGTAGTGTGACTCCATACACACACAAGTTGACACCTAGCAGATGGAAGGTAAGGTTAGGTTGGGTTGGATTAGCTTTAGATGTCATAAATCATGGTTTTTATTTGCGACGCACCTGATTGGTCGAAATTCTGGAGATTTGTTTGGAATTTAGAAATTCGCCTCCAGCTGTCTTCAGTCGAATCTCTTCCACGTTTCTCATTTGTGCGACGTCTGCGATATGGAAATCAACACGGCGAAAACCAAACCTATGATATTTTCCAGGTGTTCCTAATGTTCCAACATGCAAGGTTGTGTCTCTTGTGAAGTAAATAACCAATCCAATGAAAATGCCGTGTGCTTCAAATCCCTGGCGTTTGTCAACAGAAATGGTATGAGGGTTTATTCACAAAAAAATCAATATCATTTGTCTTGCCATGCGTCGGCTTTGGGATCATGTTTGTCAAGCTGAAATCGCACAGATTGGAATGGTTCAGAGAAGAGCTGGGGTTTCACAGGGTCAGTTTCAAGGCAGCCTTGCCACATGTGCTTTTTCAAAAAAAAAACGCTGAAAAAAACAAAAAAAAAAAAAAAAAAAAAACGTGTCACGCTGAAAAACAAAAACCAAAATTCAGCCCCATAATTTGACAAATACCATTATTCCAATCAATCGCCCTTGAAGGTTAAAGGGCATAAAAGTTAACAAAGCCACTGGCCTTCTCCCACCCCACCCAACTTTCGTATCCATTCTCCCCTGCTTTTATTTATTTTTCCGTGAAACAAAAAAAAAAAAAATGAAAAATGCCATGCAAGTGAGAGCATCCACATCTCGTACAGCACAAAAATCACCTTGCGATGAAATTATTCCGAATGGCAGTTGCCAGCAATGAACACAAGCAGATGCTGTGACTGCCAGATGCCACAAGAAAAAGGACCTCACCCATACATTTAAAAAGAAATAAACCTTTCATCATGTCATCCAGACTCGGGCCTTCGGGCCAAATTTCGTAGTTATCAGCTGGGGGCCATATTCTGTTGCATCCCATTTCCCTTAAAAAATCAGGATGCCAAGAGATTTTCGGCCGTATTCCCCATTGCAACTCACCCTCAGGTGCCACTCAATAACCAATTCAATGGACAGATTTGTGCTGTGAAAATTTCATTTCTATGCACAACACTTATTCCTGTTGCATTGTTGGAAAAATGCATCCCTCTGTTGAATTGGTTATTGAGTTGAACCTGAGGGTGAGTTGCAATGGGGAATACGGCCGTTTATGTCTTAAGGGCATCATAAGATTGTTCGGTGGTATTCAGTTGCAGCTCAAGGGCACCCTTATTGTACAAAGGTCATTCCAAAAAGTGTGGAAGTGGGGTTTCAATTTCTTTAACTGGTTCAGAAATATCCAAGTCTTTGCGCCGTTGGCTACTGACCACATCTAGGAAGATGCTGAGAAAATTTCATCTCAATGCTTGGTTTTGTTTTCTTTGTGCAGGGTGTTTTCAAAAGCACTTGAAAAATTGTCGTTGCATAAATGAAATTTTCAAAGGAACGTTGAATGTTTTGTCATGTTTACAAAGATGCAACTTGGAGAAATAGCAACAAAAATTCATGAAATTTTTAGACAAGTTTGTGGTTACATTTGCTCATCATTATTCATATTTATCGCCAGATAGATTTGACTGTTTAAAGATAGTTATAACAGCAGACAATGGCAGGACAATACCACCGTGATGGAAGATTTAGTATCAAACTCTTCGAAAAATACCCAAGAGAAGAAACCTGGTTTCGGAACCACCAGAACACAAATTCCACAAGGCAACGCATCGTCCCATAAAAAGAATAAAATGCAGGAATTCCTGAAGGAGCACCGTGTAGCAGTGGTTCCCCACCCATCCTACTCCCAAGACCAAGCACCATCTGAGTTTTGGCTATTCCCAAAAGTCACAAAGAACATAGATGGGAGAGTCCACGACCTGGCCAAAGCACCACATTCACAGCGAAAAAGCTGCACCTAAGGAGGACTATCCTGTTAATTTCAAACATGGCTAAAAAGGCTGCAACTCTGCCTTGGTGCTCAGGCAGAGTGCAGTGAAGGATTCACACTGACAAGTTGAGCGTAGCTGTAAGATGTAGGTTTTCCTGTTGCGACTTCCAAACTTTTTGGAATGACCCACGTATCACACTTAATTAAGTATAAAGCGTGCCCACCTTGTCCTTTTTTCTTCATTTTTGGAGTATCCAGCAGGATAACAGAAATAATTTTTTGGAAATATGTAAAAATAAATCTATCCACTGCAGAAGTTAATTCGTTTGAAAAAAATGGGTGAAAAAAAAAACAAAGAAAAAGCCTCATGGGAACTTTAATGTGCTTTCTTTTGCTCTAAATTGGCAATGTAGAATCCCATCAACTTGCCCTTAATTTTCAAAGGAACATCGAGGGCTCTTAACAAAGCCCCGGTGAGGGGTGCTGAGGGGCCGCACTACTTCGTGGTGCGAGGTACAGCTGCAGGATGTGGGGGGATGGTGATAAGTAAAGCACAGCGGAGTAGAAGGATATAGTGTGCGCACGAGCGCTTGTTGCGCGTTCCGTCCGCAGGTAGGCGCTAATGTCGAAAGAGGGACGACTCGGCGAAAAGGCCTTACGGTTTGCTGGCGGAACACCATTGTAAATGGGAATGAATCAAGCGGATTTTTTGAGAAATTGTCATGCAAACGACCTTGAACTTGATCGGGGAAACCGCAAAGACGCCAGTGAACACCCTGAACGAGCACAAGGACCATTCGTTTCGGAGCTATGTCCTTGGATGGTAAGACATTCGAAAAGGGAGAGTGATCCTGAAAGCCGCTGAAACACTTGGAAAATAGACCAGGGACGACCCTGAGTAAGATGGGGGAAACCCAGAAGACCCCCCATGAACAAACGTGAAAGGTCACCAGGGCCGTCCGGTTCGGAGAGGGACACACGAAAATGAGGGAATGGTCCAAAAAGTCGGCGAACACTGGGTAACAGGCCAGGTTCGACCCTGAATTTTGTCGGAGAAACCTGGAAACCCCCCGGGAGCAACCGTGAAAGGTCACTCAGGGCCGTCCAGGTTTGGCGCTATGCCCCCGAATGGTGGGGGACACCCAAAAAAGAGGGAACGGTCAAAAAAGATTGTGAAACGCTCGTAAACAGTCCAGGAACGATCCTGAATTTGAATGGGACAAACCATGAAGACCCCCTGGGAACAGCCGTGAAAGGTCAATCAGGGCCGTCAGGTTCGCAGTTATGAAAACTATGAAATGATTCTGAAAGCAGGTGGAACACCTCGGCTACTTAAGAACGACCTTGGGATTGATGGGAATATCCGAAAACCCCTGGTCACAACCAGCTTCCATCCAGCAAACTTGCACAAGCGAAATAAATATTCATCGTCAGCGGTCACATGGATGGTTGGGTTCTTTTGGGCAATTTGCGGGCGCTCAAACATTTTCGTTGAGCTCAGGGCCTCCAATTCAAAAAGTGTCTATGGTTATTACTTATTCCTTCTTGAACATTCCTGTGGGTGTTCCTGATTCTTCCAGAGATTTTCAGTCAGGCCTATTCCCTATCCAATTCAGGATCATTCTCGACCTGTCACCAAGTTCTTCACCATCAGGGTCATTCGATGTTTTGATGCTTTTTCAAACTCTTGCACTTCCATCCCTCTTTTTGAATTTCCTTCCATCCCCTTGTTTTTCCTGGGACCACCATCTTTCGGGGGTCATAGCGCCGAACCGGACGGCCCTAGGTAACTGCTCAGGATTTTTCCCTGGGGCTGAGTTCTGGATCCTCGATCAACTGCTAGAGTCGTCCCCAACAGACTTTCAACTGTCTCCCAGGCTATCAGGATCATTCCTTTTTTCGGGGGGTCCCCCACTTTCGGGTGCACAGTTCCAAAATGATGAGCGCAGGGTGACCGTTTATGGTTGTTCCCGGAGGGATTTTCGGGCATCCCCGATCAAATTCAGGGTGGTGGCTGTTCCCCGACGATTTCCAAGTGTTCCACCGACTTTAAGGGCGTTCTCTGTTTATCGGCAGTCTCGCCAACCAACAGGGGGCCATAGCTCCGAACCAGACAACCCTAAGTAACTGTTCAGGGTTGTACCCGGAGGCTTTCGTGTGCTGCCGATCAAATCATTCAGAGTCGTTATTGTCCGATTTGTAAATGTTTCATCGACTTTCTGGGTCCTTCGTGTTTTTCGGGGGGCCTCGGCCACCATTGGGGTCATAGCTCCGAACCGGACAACCCTGACTGACCGTTCAGAGTTGTTTTCTGGTGGCTACTGATTTTTCTTCAGGGTTGTTCCCGGCCGATTTCTAATTGTTTCATCGACTTTCAGGGTCATTTCCTGTTTTTCGGGGGGTCTCGCCCACCAATTGGGGCCATAGCTCCGAACCGGACAGTCATGAGTTACCGTTTAGGGTTGTTCACGGGGTCTCCGGAGTTTTCAGATCGTGTTCATCGGGTCATTTCTGGCCGATTTCCCAAGTGTTTCTCCGTCTTTCAGTGTCATTGTCTATTTTTCGGGGTCTCCAAGAATTCGGGGGCCACAGTTCAGAAAAGGACGGCCCTGGGTTGTCGTTTGTTCCAGGGGTTATTTGGGATTCCCCCTATGTAATTCAGGGTACGTTCCCGGATGATTTCGCAAAGTTTGGGATTCCCTTTTTGTTAAACACGCACTGCGACTGACTGCGCGTCGATCTCATCTTTGTCTTTCTCGTCCCTCTTTCGACGGTGGCGCCGCAGTTGCAGCAGAAATCCGCAGTCCACTCTCTGTCCATTGAAGAGAAGCTCTGTGCGCACACTATATCCTTCTACTCCGCTATGAGTAAAGTAAGGAGGATACTACCCTGGTGGGTAGCGATGCGCACAGGTGGAATCCGATCACTTTGGTCGGCGACTTGGTCCAGCTCGTCCCCTTCCGTTCCTGTGGCTGGACCATTTAAGTAAGTAGGTAGAAAGGTTAAGATTTACTCCGTCCATATGCGATTTTTTCTCCCTTTTTTTTGTTTTTTGTTTCTTTTTTGTTTTTGTTTTCTTTTTCAGGGGCTTGCCCCTTTGGGGGCAGGCGGGAGGCTCGGGTGCAGGAAGGTGCTGGTAAGGCGAAAGATGTCTGATACCACTCCGGTGACACAGGATTAAGGGATCCAGGAAACAATAAAAGATAAGTTTCGCAGTTGTTCAGTTATTTCACTAGGAGTTTTTTGGATTTACTTTACTAAGTAGGTATGATAAATTATTCAATAGGAAATTGAACTATCATTGTTCTTCTTCATTTGAGCAGTGGTTTTTGAATGTTTGAACTTCCCGGAGGAGAAGTTTTTGGAGTTAGTTGTCAAAGGTTTTGTAGTTTATTTTGTTTCACATCTTCCAAAGGTGGGTAAGTGTGCCATGAAGATGGGCACTGAGGGGTTTGTCTACACAGGTTTCTATATACAGGTTTGTATTCACTGGTACAAAGGTCTTCCGGTAAGCACACAGAAGGCTAAGTGTAATTCCAATGAAGACAAGTAAGTCTGGTTGTTCTCTCTGTTCTCGTGTCGGGCGTCCTGGCAGTTTTGGTGAGACGGGGTTAGTTCTGAAACCCAATCGGGCAGCCTTCCAGAGATCGCGACCGGTGGAGTGTCTTTTATGCTGGGTCTGGCGTATCCTGCAGGAGCATTGGAGAGCTGGTGACCAAACATTTCTGCTCTCCTTGGATCTGCAAGCTGCCTTTAACACTGTCACACATCTCACAATCGAAACATGCCTGCGTCAGTTTCAAGTCAGCCCACATCTCCGAAGCCGTATCATCCACTGGTGCTTACGTGAAGAAGTCAGCATTTCTCCGAATGCGTAAAATGGTTGAGCATCGGCTACCTTGGTTCATCACAAGAGCACTGTACACCTCAGTGGTCCAACCCACATTGATGTTCGGATCGGCCGGGCAAGTTTTAACTAAGGCGGAGCGCACCAGAATGCGTCGAAGGGAGAGACATAGACTTTGGGAACTGGCGGCACTTGCAAGATGGAACATCCGGAGTGTGAGGCAGGACTTGCAGGGACGGACCATCGTTAAACATTAGGTGGCTGCTCAACTCCGATACTGGGCCCATTTTCAACGTCGGCCTAAATCACCCTCTCCGAAGAAAGGAAGGCCGGCCAATCCACACATGGAGAGAATCACTTGACTACTGTTGGCGGCAATATCCCTTTCCAAGGCAACAATGGGAACACAATACACCGTGCAAGAAAGAAATTCATCGTATGTCAGAGGTCATTTTTACTCAGCGTGACAGTTCAGAACATGAGGAGGAAGACCTGGAGCCCTGAGGTTCACTTGGCAGGAAGTGGGACAACATGACTTGTGTCCTACGTTTGGAATGTACCATGTAAGTCCTAGGTCCTTCTCTCCATTAACATTGATCTTCTACCGTTAGCCTGACTAGCGGCGGTGGAGCATGTGGGATCCTTTTCTCTCCGACTATCCTCTTCCTTGCCACCCTTCCTCGGGCAGAGCAGGCCCAAACTGGCTGCGAAGCAGCGTGGAGGGGGACTGGCCAACAACAACAACAACAACAACAACATCGAGGGCTCTTAACAAAAGTTAACTGACGCATCAGAATAATACTAAGGACCCTAAACCTGCCCTTAGGGGGCCCTAATGGGTTGCTTCGCATCAAGGGAAGCAACAGAGTAAGGCCCCGCAAGCTGCAGATAACAATGAAAACTGCATTTAGCTAAAACACCCCCTGCTGGGCCAAAATTACGAATAGAAACTTCATAACTCAGCAAGACTTCCGAGGCCACAAATGCACTAAGTAACATTTTCTGGCACTAGTACATGCATTGGCACTGATACATGCTGTACATTGCGCCACAATATTTTCAGCTGAGACAGAATTATCTGATAACCCACGTAACATAAATTTGAGTCCATATCTTGCCACCTGAATGTTGCCAGATAAAAGGGAAAAACAAACAGGGATGCAGGACAATGCAAATCACTCCAAAATACGTAGCAATGCAGGAAATGTGGCAAATATCTGACCAATCACCAGTCAAACCCAAATTTCAGCATCTGCAGATTCATCAAGACCAAAGTGGCTTTCAGCAAAAATCAAGTCAGTCACTTTCTTTTTGTCTCCTCTGCTGTCACTTGCACAGAACCCCAAGAACAGAAAAAAATGCTGAGGCGGTGCTGTAAGCAGGCACTGCAGTCAATAACAATTTCACCATTGCATCAAACAACTCAAAGCAATGCTGCTAGCATGTTTTTTTTTCAAAACCCTCTCCCTCGGTCATACAGAGGTCCTTGCAGATCCGACAAGTAAGCTGGACTGCGAATTTTGAGATTGTTGCACTGTGATGGCAACCACATGTTCTCACAGACAAACAAGCAGCAAAGCCTACTGACCCCATAGAGAGAACATGCAGCTGTCAACAGTGTTGACACCCTCACATTCACCTGTGGAGATCTACAAACTTTTTAGTGAGAGTGAACAGTCGGTCAAATAAGAATTGCTTTTTAAAAGGACACTCAAATGATACCTGTTAAGTGTTTTATATTCAACGTAGAATCTGCATCTCCACATAAATGCTCCTGCCGGCTGTTGTGTGAAAAAAAAACAAGCACCTTAATTATTGCTGCAGCACCCTTTCTGTCTGTGTGATCTACTTATCAGAGAGACAGCATGCAGAAAAAGAAGTAGCTGCTGTCCCTGTAGGGCCAGTATTTTTAGAGACTGAGCTTAAACCAAATGAACATTTACCATTTCTGGTGAGATGAGTGAGCCTTATCCATTCGTAGAGTTAACAGGCACACGACCGGTTTCGCCTTCACACGGAGGGCTTCTTCAGGTGCAGATAAAAACAACAGCGATGAAAGACGATCACATGATGAAGATGAAACAAGCTAAAATGGGTGCTGGAGAAGAAGGCACCATTGGCAAGTGAAGGCCAACACTTTCAATTTTGGTTCAATTGTTAAACCAAATGGCAGTGATGTCATTCACAAAATCCACTGATGTTGACAAGGCACTGAAAAATGATAATTCGTTTTGCTCAAGTTCATATTATTTCTTATATTGGGAATATCCGGATCCCAACGATGATCATTACACTTGGCTTGCAAAAAATGACAGTTGGCCCAGAAGAGATTGAAGAAAAGTGGGATTAATTTCCTTCGAATACCCTTCATCAGAAAAACTGTCACAACCATGAAAATAAGTCATTGTTTTTCATTAGAAAAAAAACAACAGAAAAAAACAATTTGTTTTTCTTTTGCAAAAAAAAAAACAGAAAAAAACATTTCTGGCAGAAAAAATGCATGAAGAAAGTACTTTTTCCAAGTTTTCAGGAAAAAAAAATAAAAAAAAAAACAGAAAAAATCACTTGTGGCAACGCTGTTTCAAGGACCGTCGGTGTCACTAAACTGCTCCAAGATCTTGCTTTGGGCTCCCTGGCCAGCAGGCGTAAAGAACAGAGGCTGTAAAGCTTTTCAGACATACAAGGTGGGCCATAAGTCCCCCCATTTTTTTGCTTGTTTTGCTAACCTTAAAAGTAGAGCTTATCTGTATGTTCCCCGTCGTGAACTGCCCAGAGTTACATCCTCCTCCAAGTACGTCGGCCAATTTTCCGGAGTTGCAGTTGAGTTATTGTCCCAAAAGCATCTGTGACAGAGTGGCATAATTCGTTATCTTTTGCGTGCCGTTGTTCTGCTACTTTTACCTTGATAACCCCCCACAAAGCATTGTCAAAGCTGCTGGGACTGCGTGGAGCCATTCGAAGGCTGCTGCACGTCCAATCCAGCATCCGGGAAAAGTTCTGTCCAGAAACTCCTGCTGATGAGCGAAGTGGGCTGGAGCTCCATCTTGCTGGAAAACGGCGGTGTCTTCCAGGCCCTTTCGACGAATTTCTGAAAGAAAGAATGTTTACAGCATGCAGGGATGGGTAAATTGGGCACATATTATACGTGACGTATCATACCTACTGACGTACGAGGTGCATTCCAAAAGTACGTAGCGTTTGTCTGCTGTATGAAAATGGCAGATGCGTTTTGACTGTTTTGCGGCTCAAATTGTGCACTCATATTTACTCTCGGTCTGTGCAAAAAATGGTTCGTGGGTTGCATCTGGTTTTCTTGCAGCAACTGTTTCGTTTGGTATGTTTGGTGCACTGTCGACAAAAACCAGCTTTTTGCATTTTTTTTCTAGGGGTCTTAATTTTAATGAAATATATTTTTTGTATTTGTATATATTTTTTTGTTATTTTTTGCATTTGAAAAGCGATTTTGTTGTTGACGGCAAAAGCACTATCCACGTCAACTTGCAGCTGGAATTTGTTTTTGATGGTGATGAATTTGCAGATTTTACTTAAGGGAGACGTCTACAAACGTTTTGAGAGGGCTAAGTGGTCACCAGTGGTGGATGACCATCTTCTCCAAAAAGGATGCTCATCACTGCCACCCTCTTTGTGACCAATGACTCGCCTGATGTCAAATTGTGGTGTTTGTTTTTTGCCTAATCACTGAATTCTCGTCGCCCATTAGGTATGTCATGACTTTGCTAATCTGAAATTTATAATTCAGTGCACAGTTTTGGTTAGAATCCCTGGTATCTTTGCCGAGACCTCAACCTTTCAATTTTTTCTCATGACCAGGTGCTCAATTCGAATGACAATTTCCTCGCTCGATGATGATGTCCTACAGCCACTGCATTTGTGATCATTTGGGGTTAGCATGCCCCCTAAAATTCACACGTCCGCTTCCATACAGTGCAGTCAGTAAGCAAATCAGTATCACAACCAGTCCAACATGGCATTTGTTCGGAAGTAAAAGTTCCAGTGATTGCTTATTTTTCTTCAAATTAAAAAAAAATTACTCGAAACCAGTGCTGCAAACACTGAAAACCGAGACAGTCACTGCAAGAAAACCAGATGCAACCCACGAACCTTTTTTTGCACAGACAGAGAGTAAATATGAGTGCACAATTTGCGCCGCAAAACAGTCAAAACGCATAATGCCATTTTCATGCAGCAGACAAACGGTATGTACTTTTGGAATGCACCTCGTATAATACCTACATGCATAAAACGTATAAAACCAAAAAGGACATGTGGCACGTTGTTTTTCTCATTATTTTGAGCATATCTCAATGCAAGTGAGCAAGCAGGCCTAAATTAAAAGAGAAAAGAGCAGCAACAGGATAAGTCTGTTTTTATCAATTGAAGATCAATTGATTTATTTATCTTACTATTAAAAAGGCCTCCGCTACTCTGGGATATGTGTCCAGGAACCTTAGTGATGCCTCTGTTAATGTGAGAAAGCACGCCTACATAACCCTCATACTTCCTTTGTTAGAGTACTCATGTGCAGTGTGGGATCCTGCTTAGAAGTCAGACATTCATGCCCTTGAAAATTATCAGCGCCGTGCAGCCAGGATTATTTCCGCTAAATACGATACCCGAATTAGCTGCACTGGTATTTTGAGAGACCTTGATTTTCCTGTGCTTGCATCCCGTCGGTCGCAAAAAACGTAGGCTCAATCTGCTGGGTGAGTTTGTCTCTTGTAGCCTAAAATCTTCTCTGCCTTGTGCCTACTCATTAAAGCCAACACAACGTCGCACTGACAATGGCCTGAGCCTTCAACATAGTCTCTGCAAATGCAACATTCTAGCCAATTATTCTTTTTTCCCCGTACCATCCTTGACTGGAATGGTCTTCGGTCTGATTCGCCCACAATCCTCCATTTTCTTTGGATGTCGCACCAGCTAAAATTGATACCACCCACCTGTGGGCCTTTTGTGTTAAGTGTGTTTTTACGTAAGAGTGCTCTTTTTCAGCGTATGATTGTCTTTTTTTTTCTTGATTGTTTGTCCTTGTGTTGTCCACCCTTCACCACTCTACAGGGTGAGGCAAAAGTCACGCAACAGTTCGTGGATAGCTCCTCGAGAGTGTGGGCCCTGCGGGTTTTCGTGTCAAATGTCTCGCAACAGCACGTTGGGTGATTCTGTTGTTGTCTGAGTCGTTTTAGGCACCTCTTTACGGGTTCATGCTCGCTCTGGCGTCAGATGCTAGAAGACCCGAACCTCTGCAGCAATGCAGTTTCGAAATCGCTGCTCGAACGACCTCCAGAGGTTGCGCAGCATGTGTGGAGTGATGTCGTTGCAGATGATGATAATTTGCTGCCTCATCGGGCCAATGTTGGAGGCTCGCCTTGGTATATCCGGTCTTTTAGATAACCCCAGAGGAAAAAGTCCAGGGGATTTAATTCTGGGGACCGCGTCGGCCATTCTTGAGGGCCTCCCCAGCCGATCCATCTCTCAGGGAACTCCTGATCCAGGCGCTGGCGGACCTGCTCAGCTAAATGCGCAGGCGTGCCATCGTGCTGATACCACAGGCCCTGGGGCGCCGCGATGGCATGGATTGCAGGCAAGATCTGGTTGGCCAGCATGATCAGGTACGATTCCCCGGTAATGTGTCCCTGAAAGAAGAATGGCCCGACGATGTGCTCGCCCAGAATTCCGGCCCAGACATTCAGCCGGGGATTCGACTGGGTCCGCTACTCGACGACCCATTGGGGATTGTCCAAGGCCCACAGGCGGCAGTTTTGGCGGTTGATGCAACCGTGCAGGTAGCAGGCAGCCTCGTCGCTGACAATCAGTCATTCCATGAAATTCTGCTCCGCCTCAATTTGTTCAATTTCCCACTGCGCGAATGTTGGACGACGATGCCAATCCTTGGGTTTCAGAATTGGCGGGGGTTGGGCTTGTAAGGACGAAAGCCGCACCAAGTTCTTGCCAAGTTCGACGGAGAAAGGAAAGCGACCTTGTCAGACAGACAGGCAGAGAAGCCGACCACACTGGGCATGAAAAGCCGCAAAACCGACACTTCCACGAAGCCATGCTCAAAGTGTTGCGTGACTTTTGCCTCACCCTATATTTGTGGAGGCGTAATATTGAAATAAATAAATAAAGAAGGAACACAGGAAGCCAGACAGATACGAAGCGTTGACAATTCTTTGGCAGGCCTGAGCATTGCTGCAGCCTTTTCCATGCGAAAGAAATTCTTCGGCAGGCCTGAGCAATGCTGCAGCCTTTTCCATGCGAAAGAACTGCGATAAGCAGTCACAACTCCTCTTTTCAATTTGGAATGGTGTCATTTTGTACCTACCTAGCCATTGTGGTGTCTGAAATTCACACAGGATCAGAAAAAAGCAGTAACCAAAATACAAATTCCTGCAGGGAATTTGTTGGATCTGATTAGAAAAAAATTGTATTTCCTTTTGAATATTTTATTTTTTATTTTATTTGAATATTAAAAAAAAAACAATATACGAGTGAGTAGGTGGGTATGTTCCTATATTAATTGATCCAGACAGAGGGCCAATAGTGCTCTTTTCATTGTTTGCATTGGGAGCCGAGAAAAAAATTTTTGGGCACATTCAAATTGCTATGGCACAGGACAGAATGATTGCTAACATCCTTTCATCCCATTTATAGTGGATCTTTTTCAAGATAAAAAGTGTGTCGGGAAAACTGGATAGAAAAAATTGCATCTCCATAAGCTTTTGTGAAATACAAGTAGGTAACTCCAGTTTGGGACATTGCAGAAACAGTGAGTAGCGAAGGTCAAGTTTTTTTTCTTATTTGAATGAGTTTAATTTTGCACATGGTGTCTTGGATTTCCCAAAAAGTACCTACCATTTTTCTCACCAAACAAATCTAATCAACTGCCCACTTGTGCTCACATTGCTGTGGGTATCTTGATCTTGAAATTTCAAGCATTGCACCTTGAAGCTGTTAGTAAACTGAAGGGGCAAAATAAATGGTTCAGCTAAGAAAATAAGTTGGAAGTGTTTCAACATGTGCCATGGGTGAACCATGACACATCCCATCCAACCACTGATTCTGTTCATTGTGTACCGATATTAGGACCAACATGAGCCATTTGAAAACTAATTCGACATGCAGAGAAAGCAATTCCCAGCGTTGCTGATCAGTCAGGCTGAACTCCAAAATGGCTTTATCCTGATATAACTATCCCATTCATCCTGCAATGGCCACCCTCCTTTATTTCAATTCGATGTGTTTGATGCTCTGAAGAAAAAAGCAAGGATTTTGCAAAGGAGGTAAAATAATTAAAATATTTCAAAGCATGTGCCATACAGAATTAACTGCAATTCAAACTCCTGCTGTTTTGGAAGCAGCTGTGCTGGCCAGTGTCCCTCATTTTCCACCGTTATTGAAGAATTCAACAATGTTCCAGTGGTACAGGGTGTTTCAAACATGACCCCAAATCACAAGCAAAAAAGTGAGGTTGTGAACGAGCGAAATATGGGTGGTGCACAGAAGCTGTTGAAGATGACAACAGAGCAACTAGCAGATTCAGCCCCAAACATCCTTCTCTCTGCAACCTTGATTTGAAGCATTCTTGGATGAAATGAATTTTGTAAAATCTGTACCAGTGTAGCTCAGTCAGCTTGCAGAATCGATGAAAAATGACCCCAATGAAAATTTCAATGTCATAAAATCCAAAAAACATTAGGATATCCTGCAGAGAAGAAAGATTTTTCTCACGAGGCATTCAATATCATGTCCGACTCCAGCTTGTTCAAATCTTGCCTTTTTCTAAAAATCAAAGGGGCAATGGCGAGACTGGAATATTTAGGTATCCAACCTTCTCAAAATGCAGCAAATTCAGAGGTACCCCACTTTGAAACAGCGTGGAGCTTATCGCAGTTTGTACTGGACGGGCAGGGTTTTGCATTGGGGTCGAGGAAATTTGAGATTTCAGCAGGTGCATTTGATGTGGATTGTAGCCGAGACATTTTGAAGAGCAGTTCTCAGCACATCTGGACCCGCCTTCGTTAAAACACTTTAACTTCTTCAAACATCTAAAGAAATACACATCTTAGAACTCGGTCAACTTGCCCAATCGATTTACCTGCCAAGTTGCAACCCAAAAACATGTGTCATGTGCTGACATCCGACATCCCTGAGCATGTGCAAACAACTCTGTCCTGGGACGGATCCTTCAAAGAAATGGGGGCCAATGAGGTGGTCGGCAGTGATCGCTGCCCAGATCATAACGTGTGGTGTATGTTGATCAACTTACCCCCAGAAATGTTGATTTTCTTTGGACCACCACAAAACATTCATGCTGCGTGAGCTGCGATAAATTGTGCTCTCATCGAAGAAGAAAACTCGTTTCTTAGCTGAGATTGTCGGAAATGCTGTCAACCTTCC